>OZ025253.1:45436664-45578753 GCA_964019135.1 Arenicola marina | reverse complement strand
CCCCGCCACAACCCTGCCA
The DNA here is from genome assembly GCA_964019135.1 of Arenicola marina. Taxonomy (NCBI): domain Eukaryota; kingdom Metazoa; phylum Annelida; class Polychaeta; family Arenicolidae; genus Arenicola; species Arenicola marina. The sequence goes on along the minus strand of OZ025253.1, from coordinate 45,578,734 downwards.
CAACCCCACCACAACCCCCTCCCCCCACACAACCGCGCCACAACCCTCTCCCCCCACACAACCGCGCCACAACCCCCCCAAAACCGTGCCACAACCCCATTACAACCCCACAACAACCCCGCCGCAACCATATCACACCTCCCCCCTCACAACCCCACCACACCACCACAACCCAGCTACAACCCCCCCACCACAACCTTGCCACAAGCCCACCACAACCCTCCTCCACACAACCCCATCACAACCACGCCACAACCCCACCACAACCCCCCATAACCCCACCACAACACCCCCCACACAACCGCGCCACAACCCCACCACAACCTAACCACACCCTAACCACAATCCCGCCGCACCCCCTCCCTAACGACCGCGCCACAACCCCACCACAACCCCACACAACCCCCATAGCCCCACCACAACACCCCCCACACAACCGCGCCACAACCCCACCACAACCTAACCACACCCTAACCACAATCCCGCCGCACCCCCTCCCTAACGACCGCGCCACAACCCCACCACAACCGCACCACAACCCCACCACAACCCCCTCCCCCCACACAACCCCACCACAACCACGCCGCACCCCCCCCCCCCCTAACAACCGCGCCACAACCCCACACCACAACCGCACCACAACCCCACCTCAACCCCCCCCCCACCACAACCGCGCCACAACCCCCATTACAACCCCACAACAACCCCGCCGCAACCATATCACACCTCCCCCCTCACAACCCACCACACCACCACAACCCAGCTACAACCCTCCACCACAACCTTGCACAAGCCCACCACAAACCCTCCCCCACACAACCCCATCACAACCACGCCCCAACCCCACCACAAACCCCCCATAACCCCACCACAACACCCCCCACACAACCGCGCCACAACTCCACCACAACCTAACCAAACCCTAACCACAACCCCCCACAACCCCGCCGCACCCCCTCCCTAACAACCGCGCCACAACACCACCACAACCACACCACAACCCCACCACAACCTCCCCCACAACCCCACCACAACACCCACCCCCCACCACAACCCCACCCCCTCACAACCCTCCCCCCCACCACAACCCCGCCACAACCCCACCACAACAACCGCGCCACAACCCCACCACAACCGCACCACAACCCCACCTCAACCCCCCCCCCCCCCACCACAACCCCACCCCCCACCACAACCCCGCCACAACCCTGCCCAACCCACCACAACCCCCTCCCCACACAACCGCGCCACAACCCCCCCCCCCCACAACCCCGCCACAACCCCCCACACAACCGCGCCACAACCCCGCCGCAACCCCCTCCCCCCACACAACCGCACCACAACCCCCCCCCCCCCAAAACCGTGCCACAACCCCATTACAACCCCACAACAACCCCGCCGCAACCATATCACACCTCCCCCCTCACAACCCCACCACACACCACAACCCAGCTACAACCCCCCCACCACAACCTTGCCACAAGCCCACCACAACCCTCCCCCACACATCCCCATCACAACCACGCCACAACCCCACCACAACCCCCCATAACCCCACCACAACACCCCCCACACAACCGCGCCACAACCCCACCACAACCTAACCACACCCTAACCACAACCCCACCACAACCCCGCCGCACCCCCTCCCTAACAACCGCGCCACAACACCACCACAACCACACCACAACCTCCCCCACAACCCCACCACAACCCCCCCCCCCACCACAACCCCGCCACAACCCCACCACAAACCCCCCCACAACCGCGCCACAACCCCCCCCCCCACCACAACCCCACCAGAACCTACCCCCCCCCACAACCCCGTCACAACCCCCTCCCCCACACAACCGCGCCACAACCCCACAACCCCCCCCCCCCCTCCCTCCCCACAACCGTGCCACAACCCCACAACAACCCCGCCACAACCATATCACACCTGCCTCCCCCCCTCACAACCCCACCACACCACCACAACCCAGCTACAACCCCCCCCCCACCACAACCTTGCCACAACCCCACAACAACCCTCCCCCACACAACCCCATCACAACCTCGCCACAACCCCACCACAACCAAACCTCAACCCCGCCACAAACCACGTGCTCCCTGTCCCACGTGTTCCATGTACCACGTGCTGGTTGCCTAGAGCCCGGCGTGACGTGTGCCTGTCGTTGCCGCCTTGCAGAGACGCCGTGCTTCACGTTCGCGGAGCCGGTGGCGCTGGAGGCGGTGCGGGAGGGCGAGGCCCAGACCACCCCTGTGCACGCCTTCATCTTCTCGCCGCCCATCACGCGCAGCAAGGGGCGCGGCCGCCGCGACTCCACCGACTCCAGACGCTCGCTCGACCTCTCCGACGCCGCACTCCTCGCCTCGCCAGCCAGAGGCACGCGCTCCGCCAAGAAAAAAGACCCCGCGTAAGAATCGGTTCAGTTTATTTTTACTCATGAAGCAATAAATCCCTTTATTTTTTTAAATATATGATTGCTTAGGTTCTTTTTAATATTAATATCTTATAACTATAACTATTTTAAGTGTTATATGTCAGTGTGGTTGCTGTGCTGTAGGACCGGAAGTAGCGCGATGTCGCTGCACTACACGCCGACGGACAGTCCCATCAACTTCTTGTCCCCCGTGAAGGAGGAGGCCCCGGGGGGTGGGGCCCCGGGGGGTGGGGCCAGGCGGCCCGCCGGCGGCGCGAAGATGACGCTGCGCAGCCGGCAACCCGCAGCCAGCAAGCGGAAACCGCTCCACTGGTAGTCGACAAGCGGAAACTGATCCGCTGTTGTCATCACGCGGGAACCGCTCAACTGGCAGTCATCAAGCGGAAACCGCTCCACTGATAGTCAGCCTGGCTGGTACCTAACCTGGTCGGTATCTGACCTGGCAGGTATCTGACCTGGCAGGTATCTGACCTGGTCGGTATCTGACCTGGTCGGTATCTGACCTGGTCGGTATCTGACCTGGTCGGTATCTGACCTGGCAGGTATCTGACCTGGCAGGTATCTGACCTGGCAGGTATCTGACCTGGTCGGTATCTGACCTGGTCGGTATCTGACCTGGCAGGTATCTGACCTGGCAGGTATCTGACCTGGCAGGTATCTGACCTGGTCGGTATCTGACCTGGTCGGTATCTGACCTGGCAGGTATCTGACCTGGCAGGTATCTGCTCTGTCTGGTATCTGACCTGGTCGGTATCTCCCCTGGCCGGTATCTGACCTGGCCGGTATCTGACCTGGTCGGTATCTGCCCTGGCTGGTATCTGACCTGGCTGGTATCTGACCTGGCTGGTATCTGACCTGGCAGGTATCTGCCCTGGCCGGTATCTGACCTGGCCGGTATCTGCCCTGGCCGGTATCTGACCTGGCCGGTATCTGCCCTGGCTGGTATCTGACCTGTCTGGTATCTGACCTGGCAGGTATCTGACCGGGCCGGTATCAGACATGGCTGGTCATACATTGTCTCGCTCTGTGAGGCGCTGTACAGGTGGTTGGCCTTGTGCCTCCCGTATATCGCTCGCACTGACGCTATCACCGTAACCGCGTCATTACATTATGATGCAGTATCGGTTGTTGAAACAAAGCCTTGCTTCCGTACTGTAGTTACCACGGTTTGTCCAGGCTGTTGACGGGTGTGCCGACTGCGCACCTGCCGCCGGCTCTGCACACCTTCCCAAGTCATTTTACTTTTCCAATGATACTGCGTTGTCGTTTGAAATTAATGGAATGTTGTGTTCAGTTGGGTTCAGCTTACGTTATTGGGCTTTGCAATATAAACAGGAAATTTCAAACAAAGAAAATTGGAACACATTTTGGCGTTTAGGTATCATTTTTCATTTGACGTGGGCAATACATTGTTTTCTATTTTGTTTTATTATTATGCTCGTTCTGGATGTTGTAGAGGCCTATATGAATGAACTGGTTTAGTGCACATTTTATATGAATTTATATACTGCGAGAAAAAATGTGCATGATATTTACACAAAAGACTCCAAATTGAGGAGTTTCCGACGTTACCAGTTCGCTCCTGCCTTATCCAATCGTTTTTTTTTCTTTTGATCGAAAGTTGCAAGGAAGTTCCTCTGTGATTGTATATTATGCGACAAGAAGGTTTTGATATGAGTAATGTGCTTGTGTAACATGCGACAAGAAGGTTTTGATATGAGTAATGTGCTTGTGTAACATGCGACAAGAAGGTTTTGATATGAGTAATGTGCTTGTGTAACATGCCATATGTAAGTTGAATTGCTCAATGATTTCTTTTTTCTTATACCTATATATATAAACTTTTAGGAAAAAAGAAACTCACCACCTGTTATAGAATGTATATTTCGATAACAGAGGTATGGTCACATCACTAACACATAGTAACAAGTCTACTGCGTACTGTAACTTCAAAATGGAAAATGAAAAGTTAGTTTCTTGTCATGATATATTGCTTGAACAACAATGCATGACGACAATAAAACTGGTGCGTTTCTGGTTTCCGTGATATTTCAAGCTGAACGATATGATAGATCCAACGTATTTGTACGTCGCTGGGCTGGCGTGAGGCTTAAGGCGTGTGGGATAACGTAACAAATAGTTTGTTTTCACGCTGTCGGAAGTCCTGTTGGAAGTTGCAGACATATTATGTGCATATGGTGTATGAAGGTGTGGCATCGGCCGATGTTCAGTTCCACGTCATGTATTTCAATAAAGCTTCCAAGAGGAAACCCACGTGTGTTGTTATGGAAGGTCCTGTCTATCACCGACGTCTTACTCTGGCCACACAGGTCGGCAGTTCGTTGTTCCGCCTTATGAACCAGGGCCGAGTTCCTCCCTATCACTCACACCATGAAACAACCACGCTATTAAAAGACTTGTCACCGCCAACTACTTTCCTTCCCATAATGCAACAGGCCACTTGTTGCGGGCGAATTCACTAATTTTAATATATTGTAATTATATAACATTTTTTATATTAGGTACTGGGCGTCGATTATTAACAGTTATTTCGCCGTCGAAATTTTAATATGATTCTGAAGTGGATCCGAAATCCTGGCGTTAAAGCAGTTTTGGGCGGGCTGGTGTTCCTACTCCTGCGGGGGCCTGGCAGGGAGGCTCGACTATGGTTTAAATGGTGGGTGGAGAGAGCGGTAGGTCAGTATCTGGTACGCGGTTACATTAGCATTCGCGAGGTGGCGCGCCATTCGAATGCAGACAGACGACAAATATCCGGCAGCATACATGTACTTATATGCATGTATTTAAACGCGGTTATTTTTGTTTGTCATAGCGTCTATCTTTGCAAGACTTGTTGACGGGCTGGTTCAAGGCCCACAAGTCCTGGGGGTAACTGGTCTTCTCTTTCCCCCGCAGCTGTTTTCAGCCTTGGTTTCTTCGCCCAATTGGAGCCGCTTACTGCGCAGAACTGATACTAATTAATGAACGAACCTTTTATTAAACCGATTCGAACATTCAGGCTAACCATGCACTACCCCTGGCCCATTGGAGACCCTACTGACATAGCTAACCACTGCCCCTGGCCCATGGGAGACCCTACTGACTTACCTAACCACTGCCCCTAGCCCATGGGAGACCCTACTGACTTAGCTAACCACTGCCCCTAGCCCATGGGAGACCCTACTGACTTAGCTGGCCCATGGGAGACCCCATGGCTTAGCTATTATAACCACTGCCCCTAGCCCATGGGAGACCCTACTGACTTAGCTAACCACTGCCCCTAGCCCATGGGAGACCCTACTGACTTAGCTGGCCCATGGGAGACCCCATGGCTTAGCTATTATAACCACTGCCCCTGGCCCATGGGAGACCCTACTGACTTAGCTAACCACTGCCCCTAGCCCATGGGAGACCCTACTGACTTAGCTGGCCCATGGGAGACCCCATGGCTTAGCTATTATAACCACTGCCCCTGGCCCATGGGAGACCCTACTGACTTATCCTGCGTATATATGATACCTCTGAGGGGGGTGGGGGTGGAGGATCAATAATAACCCAATGCCATGTGATGTATATGCGTAGGAAGGCCATTGCGATTGGAGGGTCGAGCAAACAACCTGTCCAGTGCTTCGGCGTCGGAACACTTTTCGTTCTGTCGTATATAGTCTGCAAGTGAGTAAATCAATATAGAGATATACCCAGCCAAAATAACACTGGTTTGCGTTCAATCTAGCTATACTGTTTTATTGCAGTTTTAGGAATGATCTGCAGATTGCACGCAATTACGTAGGACTACTTGACTATTAAGAATAAGTTTGAACAAGAGTATCATACATCGGTTTTGACAGCCTCGCTAGAAAGATAACCAGTCGTCACTTATCACGCCAGGTTAATTATTATTTATTTTAAGCTTTTATTCTGGCAAAATTTTAAGGAACCGGGTTGACAGGTCCTGGCATTCATATACTGTAATGGCGTGGTTCAGACAAAGGGCGTGTGTCTCGTCGTTGGCATGGTATGAGATTATAAAATCAATGACAGCACCGTTATTTCGTCACATAATTGCATTTATGGTCAGTTTCATCCGTAACAACAGAAATTATATTAATCTACTATCATGTTCAACAGACAGTACTCTACATTCCTACTATTCTCATTTATGATCATTTTGTACCTATTCATCCAAAATGCTTTCACTGATTCGTTATCAAAGGAGCCAAAAACATATACAGTTTAACCCCGCTATTAAGACCATCTACGGGAGTGAGAAAAAGTCTCAATAGCGGGGTGGTCTCATTAGTGAAACTTCCCCGACAACAACAGTTAGTGTTACCATTGTATTATCATTGGGATTTTCACTGTCGCCAACAATCAGCATCAGACTCAAGTCGGGTATAAATCAATAAAGCCGAACGGCTTGGCCAGTTTACAAGCAGTTGATTAATATATTACCATGCGTTTTGAGCACAATCAGTGCTAATGCCAGAGTAGACTTGCTTGTACCGCTAAAGTGGAAACTGGATAGAAAAACTCTTTATCTGATTTATAACACTTTATCAGGCCAACGATGGAATATGGAAGTGTGGTGTGGAGCAACTGTAGCGATGCCGAGGTCGAAATGCTAGAACAAGTCCAATACCGAGCTGCCAAAATTGTCAGCGGTGCAATTAAGGGGACGAGACGTAATACAGTTTATGAAGAGTTGGGTTGGGAAACACTGGCACAGAGGCAAAAGAGAAGCCAGATTGTTCTAATGCATAAAATTGTTCACGGGTTTGCACCGGTATACTTACGTGATATTGTTTCCACCATCAGTGTCCCAGCGGAATCCATATAATACCAGGAACTCCCAAAATCTGTCATTGCCTAAGAGGTTTACAGTATCCCACCACCAATCATTCCTCCCTGCAACGGTTAAACTGTGGAACAACTTGCCATTGGAGGTCAGAAGTATTTCAGACCGTGGGGAATTCAAAAAGCATATAGCGGGGACGAAACCAAAAGTTAAACTGTTAAAATGTATGGGAACCAGGGCATTCTCCATTATTCACGCTCAGCTTAGGATGCGTTGTAGCCCGCTTTGTGTGGACTTGTTTCGTATGCACATAATAGACTCACCAAAATGTCAGTGTGGGCATTTATACGAAGACACTGATCACTACTTTTTCTGTTGTCCGTTATATATCAAAGCTCGATATCAATTGTCTTCAATTCTTGTTCCATTCAGGGCATATAATATATACACTCGATTCTTCACGGTCCAGATAACGTGCATGTACGTATTACTATGGAAGTTCAAATTTGTGTTCAAAATTTTATGATAGAAAGCGGACGCTTTGATGTTTCATCTGGACGAAACAAGCACATATAAACAGTATAACAAAATTGGTCGCTACCAGAGTGTGATGTAACTATTAGATGTCAGTTGTTAGACTACAGCCTTGAATATTAGTATATGTCATTGTTGCTATGTTTTCTCCACTTAGTTGTCCAGCGGTCCACTAGCAAACCCGTTTATACCCACGAGAGGATTGCATCAGATTTTTCTGTTATCTAATAGTGTTTAAATAAATATGTTTAAACCAATTAAGTCTGTGTTATTTATAAGAATGAACGAAAACACAATGCATTATCTTGATAATAAACAACAAAACGGTACAGTATCTTGATAAGTAAACAGTTTTTGTTAATATATAGACTCTCTTCACTCCGCTAAGTGTCACGGTGTAGTCAGTCGAGATTGAGCCGAGCTGAGCTCAGCTAGGCGAGCTCCCTGCAGCTCCGATACTTTGTCCCGTTCAAGCTTGAGTCTTTTAATTCCCTTAATCGTGCGTATGAAATTGATAGCTGATGTACAAGTGAGAAGTACTCATCTCTGAAACTGACAAGAAAGTGACATGCTGCTTTATTTGTCCGACTTGTTTGTCCGACATAACGCACGTGGAAGACCTTTTTTCACCAGATGCATGATTGGATAAAAGCCGTGACGTCTGTGAATGATTTTGATAGCCTGCCATGGATCCGTTACCATCCTTATTTATTTCGCAGGTCGTTGTATAATTTAAGTTACAAATACAGAGAAAGTGATATTCGTCTTTTATAATAGATGCCATTTATTTTACAATATATACGTATCCAGTGACGCCGTGAAGGTAGGCCTAATTCGCTGGAATATGCATGAAACTTGGCTTCGGGATAGCTACAGAAGAAGAAATCACAGGCAAGCAACAAGCTCCCCGCACGGTGGCGCTACGCAAGCTAGCTTTTATAATGGAGCCCTAGCGGAGTGAGTCGAAGGCTGAGGGTGTGGACAAGGGGCGAGCCGCCATTTTGTTTTCTTTAAATCTGTAAGAACAGAAATTGCTATCCCGATGTTATAATGTGCATCTGACATGCGGTATTGAAGAGTACATTCTGTATAAGCGATGACCTCGATGTGCCTCACTGGGTAACATGGTCGCACTTAAATATGTGCCTCTCGATTTCCTTCTATTATCGCTCACCCTCAATTATCCCAGGCCAACCAATCAACACTGTCATAAAGCAAAGTCGCCAATGATAGTAGTTGAGTGATAGTGTCAATGCAAGGTGTAGAACTTCATGAATGCCGTGAAGTGACGTGTCTTCCCATATTTTGAATTTGCAGTGATTGCTCTGCTCAAGGTAAGTAAGCAACACCAAACCTTTTTATTGATATGTTTACCAAGGGGTACGCCCACTTGGGCCGCTGGATGTTTCGGCCGCTAGAAAATATTTTGTTCCTAATCTTTTATTCTATTGCGATAGCAGGCCAGGTGTTATACCCCGATATGCTCGGTGTCACTTGAAACATTCACACTATAAGGTATATTGCAATCCATTCATCCAGCCATCTCAATGCCCAGCGGCTTATTGGCGCAAGTGCCCCCAGGCAAGCCCACTTTCTAGGGGCACAACGGTGTCCATGCAAAGTTCTGTAGACGCCAGTCGGGAATCGACTGTAACCTTTATCATAATGTGTGCGCGTTTAATCATAGTGTTTACGTATTCTATATACCTTGTTCTATCTTCTGACATCAAGAAAGTGTGTCAACACTAGGTTGTTTCGGTTATATTTTCGCGAAGAAATGTTGGAGCATAGTCTTTTCCCAACCGACCGCCATGCATATGCAGCGCCACCTGGCAAATCCCTCCATCATTTGAATCATTTGTAGCCTGGGTCCCTAACTTTGTAACTGGGAATTTCCTGTGACAGAGGGTGCTGCTGTTGTCTTTAAGTTCAAAGTGAGCGACTGACAACGCCCTCTAGCGGAGAATCATATGCTAACGGAGCGGGGAACCAAGTTGCATTCACAGGTACCGGCATCCGCCAAAAACAAATATGGCGGATGGTTGGTCGGGAAAAGTCATGTGCTCCAACATTTCTTCGCGAAAATATAACCGAAACAACCTAATGTTAACACTTTCTTGATGTCAGAAGATAAAACAAGGTATATAAAATACGTAAGCACTATGATTGTACGCGTACACATTATGATAAAGGCTACAGTCGATTCCCGACTGGCGTCTAAAGAACTTTGCATGGACACCGTTGTGCCTCTAGAACGCGGGCTTGCCTGGGGGCACTGGCGCCAAAGCGGCTTAGTGATTAACACCCAGCCGTCATCTATCGTAATCCCCATGCGACCTGGGCATGCCTCCACCCCTTCAAACATGACCACCAAACCCCTCACACCGTACCCCGGCACCAACGCAACCCCCTCCCCCTGCCCTAACCCTAATGTCGAAGGATTTTAACATTGTTACCGTTGTGTCCCTAGAGAAGCGGGCTTGCCTGGGGGCACTTGCGCCAACCATGGTGTATGCTAGACCTGTTACATGCCTCCCCCTCCCCCCCCCCTCCCCCTAATGGCTTATCCGCTCTGATTGATTTTGTGCTAGTCCAGCCACACTAGACTCTGTGTAGCCACAGAGCGATATATCTAAGTTGGGAGTGGGCCCTGTTTAATTTGTCAAATTAAGTTTGTGCCTGCAGTTTGTGCTATATATATGTTATATAGCATACAGAATGTGTATCTTATAGCATACAGAATGTGTATGTTGTAGCATACAGATTGTGTATGTTGTATACAGTGTAGATGCCATTCCCCCCTCCCCCCCCCCCCCTATTTACTCAGCCTGTGATTTAAAATGTTTGGCAGTGCTGACAGTGACTTCCACTGACCATTTCCCAGTTACCTATTTGATAAGACTAATAGATAGAGATCAATTATAGCTTAACAGCTATCCTGATGCTAAAAAAAAGTTAACAGGGAAAATAGTATTAAGGGTTACTTGGTATAGATAAAACTTGCTCTCTGGACATATACCCTTTAGATGTCTTATTCTTCAGTCATATTCCCCCCTAGCAAAATGCAAGGTAAGAAAAATTACCCTCAAATATGAATATATGAAATAAGGCTTTCATTAAATATAAAGTGTTAACAGTTAAACCTACCTTATTATTTTCAAAATCTTATAGAGACAGGTCTTGACACATTTTCTCACTTTTACTTTGGTATGAAATAGACGGATGCATATCTTAAAATGCAAAACTCACCAAGAATTGTGGTGACATATAATGCATCAGAAAGCTACACTTTCCCATACAAGATGCGCCAGTTTAGCCAAAGTAAGTGACTTACGGCAACAACGTTATTGATGCTGTACAATTGGTATGTTTTTTACACACTAACTAACTGCTAGGTAACACTTCACACACATTCAATTTTTTTGTTTGGTGTCTTGCCTGATGTTATAGGTCAATGGAGCTTCATCGCAGCAAGTGACAGATAAGATATCCATGCATAGCCTTCCCTCTTTCGCTGCCACAGTAAAGTTGCTTTTAGAAGGTTGTTATAGCAATAAATGTACTACATATTCCAAATTGTAAGTGTGTCAAGCAATATAATATCCATTCCCGGAACCGCTATGTATCAAGTCATGTGCTATTCTGAATATATTATCTGTTACATATGGTATTACTTGGACATTTCAACATACACCTATAACATCAGGCAACACTTTATCGCATAAATGAATGATTCTGATTCATCATGTGAAATATTACTTTGGATTTTGCAGGAAGAAAAGATTTCCATTGAAAGGAAATTTGATTGAATTGATTGGGTCTCTGGGTCCTGCAGCCTCTATGGGAATTTCTGAACCCTCACTCAAATTTCAACAAAGATATCGGCCAAAACAACTGTGAACGAATGAATTTGACCTTATTTTGGCAGCATTTTTGTTTTGTTGACTAAAAGAAGCATTTTGCATGACTCAATATTATATTATTTGTACATGTTTATACATTTTGTATTGCAATATAACAACATTTTCATCTATACTAAGCTACGTGTGGTTATCTTGTTAGCATGGTTCCTTCTTCTTTCAGAGTTGGCCAACGTTTGGTGTGTACCCATTAACTGGATATCATTCCGTGCTATAGAGCAGGACGGACCACTCTGTGCGCCACCATAGTAGTACCCTATGATGGAGACCGGGCCGGGCCTGCGTGACCCACCATCTGACCCCTCCCAGGGTCAGCATCTCCATGGCGACCCAGCCACGTCACGAAATCGCACCGTCACCCAGAACTCAGGGACTGATGACGTCATCGCAGAGTTAGGCGATGAAATTGCCAAGATGGGTGAAATGTCCGACTGCCCGTTACCAATTGCAACCGATGAAATAGTCAAGATGGGAGAAATGACTGAGTGTCTGTTACCAATTGAAACTGGTGAAATAGTCAAAATGGGGGAAATGTCCGACTGCCCGTTACCAATTGAAACTGGTGAAATAGTCAAAATGGGAGAAATGTCCGACTGCCCGTTACCAATTGAAACTGGTGAAATAGTCAAAATGGGAGAAATGTCCGACTGCCCGTTACCAATTGAAACTGGTGAAATAGTCAAGATGGGAGAAGTGTTGGACTTCCCTCTATTGACCGACGCTGACATGTCGAGCAGTGATCCAGCGGTTGGCCACAGAGAGCCCAAACTGGATGATACTATCACCAAATTCCGTGACGTCAGTGAGTGTTTGGCCGCGGATCTGGGTGAGGAAGTGAGCAGCGTTAATCTCGTGGGTCAGTGCGGGACTCTCGCGCCAGGCAGGGACGCGACACAGGCTCACCACGTCCTCGAGAATCTCGCCGACATGGCACGTGATCAAACACCCAAGCCGGGTAAAGTAGCTAAATGTGCGGACCCCGAGACAGGTGGTGACGCAATACCCGTAGTGGGTACGACTGCAACCTGTTTACATGTGGCACAACCGGAAGTAACAGGTCGCCGTTTACCTCCCGTTGAGCTGGTCAGTGAACCATCGCCACGATCCCAGGCAGATAACGTCCAGTGCGAATCTGTTATTGCTCGTGTTGCTATACCGATCCCGGTGTGTGGTAGCAATGCAGGGGAATCACATGATGAACACGTGACTCCTGTGTGTACGGATGTAAATGTGAGGCCTCTGAGTGGTGAGGATTCCCTGGTGCCAGGCGGGGCGGTTGGGGTGTCACGTGAGGAGGTTGTGAGGGGTGCGGACTGTGGCGAGACGGCCCGAGACCCTCCTCTTGGGGCGGAGGTAGTCAATGGTGACGCAGCTCCAGCGCAGGGTGGAATAGAGGGGGTAAGGGGTGCGGCGATGGACAGACCTGGTCTCCAGGTCGCGGCAAGTTTTAACGGTTTAACGCCACAGGTCGCTCCGCGTGACCTCGGCGGCCAGAACACGTGCCGGGCGCGTGGGGACAGGGGGAGGCCTACAATTAACGTCGTGGGGGGCATGGTCAATGGAAACAGTCGGGACAGTGGGGCAAACTGCGCTGAGGGTGTCTCACCCTCACCGTCACCCTCACCGTCACCGTCACCGTCACCCTCACGGCCAGCCCGAGCGCTGGCCGCCGCCGTAGCTGCTGGTAGTGGCGACAATGCTCAGGGACCTGGCCGACCGTCCATGGTGGAGGCGTGCGGGCTGCTGGAGCTGGAGTGGACCCAACAGTTGGGGTCGCTCCAGTTCTGCCTAAAGCCCATCACCGGCGCGGATGACGGCAGCTCCGTCTGCAGCTCCGAGGACGACGACGAGGACGCTCGCGTGGTGTCGCCATCTAGCGGCAGCGCGGGTGACGATAGTGACATGGACGTGACTGACGCTCGGAGCGCCACACACGGTATCCGCGCGGAGACCTATCCCGACGACAGCAGCGACTCCTGGGACGTCGTCTACCACACAGAGTCCGTGTCCGGTATCCCGGCACTGGGAGCCAGACGAAATCATTCCCCCGGCTCAAGCCATGCGCGTAATTTTATTCAGCCACCACCTGCTGGATCGAGGCCGGAGAAGACGTCCGCGCCCGTGAGGGTGAAGCAGGAGCCCTCCAGTGGCGCCCCCTACGGGCGGCCGGTGGAGGCCAGTGGTCGGGGGTCCGCTGGGGTGGAGAGCAGGGACAGTGTGGGGGAGGAGGAGGGGGAGGACGTGGGGCATCTCTCGTCCTACGACGGGTGGAGCACGCTGTCCCCGGCCTCCAGCCAGCACAGTGCAGACGAACAGCACATCGTCAAGTCGCCCTTTGGAATCCACATCCTCAACAAAGGTGAGAACCAAGCAGCGCCAGGTACAGTAATACGCCCAGCTAGTAACACACAGGTAAGAAATTATCAGATAATGATATGCATGAGTATGAGAAGCCTGACAAAACAACGAGTAACTATCTAGATATCTGTATCTAGATATGAGCCAGATACAGGAGTTGTAACTGTGACGATAGAATGTTTGCAACAGGCAATAAAATGGCATTTGGTTATTCAATATTAAACGTTAATTTACATCATTGTCTATTTTAATCATAACTTATCATATAGATCAGTATTACTATATAAATTCTGGCATCATATTGCCACTGATCAGCACAATTCCAGCCTGATGCTATTCTAAGACAACAGCGGCGTGTGTTGGCCGACCTGACGCCTCGAGCTTGTTGTACATGGGAGGATCTCTGTGGTGTGTGTTGGCCGACCTGACGCCTCGAGCTTGGTGTACATGGGAGGATCTCTGTGGTGTGTGTTGGCCGTCCTGACGCCTCGAGCTTGGTGTACATGGGAGGATCTCTGTGGTGTGTGTTGGCCGACCTGACGCCTCGAGCTTGGTGTACATGGGAGGATCTCTGTGGTGTGTGTTGGCCGACCTGACGCCTCGAGCTTGGTGTACATGGGAGGATCTCTGTGGTGTGTGTTGGCCGACCTGACGCCTCGAGCTTGGTGTACAGGGGAGGATCTCTGTGGTGTGTGTTGGCCGACCTTACGCCTCGAGCTTGGTGTACATGGGAGGATCTCTGTGGTGTGTGTTGGCCGACCTGACGCCTCGAGCTTGTTGTACAGGGGAGGATCTCTGTGGTGTGTGTTGGCCGACCTTACGCCTCGAGCTTGGTGTACATGGGAGGATCTCTGTGGTGTGTGTTGGCCGACCTGACGCCTCGAGCTTGTTGTACAGGGGAGGATCTCTGTGGCGTGTGTTGGCCGACCTGACGCCTCGAGCTTGTTGTACAGGGGAGGATCTCTGTGGTGTGTGTTGGCCGACCTGACGCCTCGAGCTTGGTGTACATGGGAGGATCTCTGTGGTGTGTGTTGGCCGACCTGACGCCTCGAGCTTGTTGTACAGGGGAGGATCTCTGTGGTGTGTGTTGGCCGACCTGACGCCTCGAGCTTGGTGTACAGGGGAGGATCTCTGTGGTGTGTGTTGGCCGACCTGACGCCTCGAGCTTGGTGTACATGGGAGGATCTCTGTGGTGTGTGTTGGCCGACCTGACGCCTCGAGCTTGTTGTACAGGGGAGGATCTCTGTGGTGTGTGTTGGCCGACCTTACGCCTCGAGCTTGGTGTACATGGGAGGATCTCTGTGGTGTGTGTTGGCCGACCTGACGCCTCGAGCTTGTTGTACAGGGGAGGATCTCTGTGGTGTGTGTTGGCCGACCTGACGCCTCGAGCTTGGTGTACAGGGGAGGATCTCTGTGGCGTGTGTTGGCCGACCTGACGCCTCGAGCTTGTTGTACAGGGGAGGATCTCTGTGGTGTGTGTTGGCCGACCTGACGCCTCGAGCTTGGTGTACATGGGAGGATCTCTGTGGTGTGTGTTGGCCGACCTGACGCCTCGAGCTTGTTGTACAGGGGAGGATCTCTGTGGTGTGTGTTGGCCGACCTTACGCCTCGAGCTTGGTGTACATGGGAGGATCTCTGTGGTGTGTGTTGGCCGACCTGACGCCTCGAGCTTGTTGTACAGGGGAGGATCTCTGTGGTGTGTGTTGGCCGACCTGACGCCTCGAGCTTGGTGTACATGGGAGGATCTCTGTGGTGTGTGTTGGCCGACCTGACGCCTCGAGCTTGGTGTACAGGGGAGGATCTCTGTGGTGTGTGTTGGCCGACCTGACGCCTCGAGCTTGGTGTACATGGGAGGATCTCTGTGGTGTGTGTTGGCCGACCTGACGCCTCGAGCTTGTTGTACAGGGGAGGATCTCTGTGGTGTGTGTTGGCCGACCTTACGCCTCGAGCTTGGTGTACATGGGAGGATCTCTGTGGTGTGTGTTGGCCGACCTGACGCCTCGAGCTTGTTGTACAGGGGAGGATCTCTGTGGTGTGTGTTGGCCGACCTGACGCCTCGAGCTTGTTGTACAGGGGAGGATCTCTGTGGTGTGTGTTGGCCGACCTTACGCCTCGAGCTTGGTGTACATGGGAGGATCTCTGTGGTGTGTGTTGGCCGACCTGACGCCTCGAGCTTGTTGTACAGGGGAGGATCTCTGTGGTGTGTGTTGGCCGACCTGACGCCTCGAGCTTGTTGTACAGGGGAGGATCTCTGTGGCGTGTGTTGGCCGACCTGACGCCTCGAGCTTGTTGTACAGGGGAGGATCTCTGTGGTGTGTGTTGGCTGACCTGACGCCTCGAGCTTGTTGTACAGGGGAGGATCTCTGTGGTGTGTGTTGGCCGACCTTACGCCTCGAGCTTGGTGTACAGGGAAGGATCTCTGTGGTGTGTGTTGGCCGACCTGACGCCTCGAGCTTGGTGTACATGGGAGGATCTCTGTGGTGTGTGTTGGCCGACCTGACGCCTCGAGCTTGTTGTACAGGGGAGGATCTCTGTGGTGTGTGTTAGCCGACCTGACGCCTCGAGCTTGTTGTACAGGGGAGGATCTCTGTGGCGTGTGTTGGCCGACCTGACGCCTCGAGCTTGTTGTACAGGGGAGGATCTCTGTGGTGTGTGTTGGCTGACCTGACGCCTCGAGCTTGTTGTACAGGGGAGGATCTCTGTGGCGTGTGTTGGCCGACCTGACGCCTCGAGCTTGTTGTACAGGGGAGGATCTCTGTGGCGTGTGTTGGCCGACCTGACGCCTCGAGCTTGTTGTACAGGGGAGGATCTCTGTGGTGTGTGTTGGCTGACCTGACGCCTCGAGCTTGTTGTACATGGGAGGATCTCTGTGGTGTGTGTTGGCCGACCTTACGCCTCGAGCTTGGTGTACAGGGAAGGATCTCTGTGGTGTGTGTTGGCCGACCTTACGCCTCGAGCTTGGTGTACATGGGAGGATCTCTGTGGTGTGTGTTGGCCGACCTGACGCCTCGAGCTTGTTGTACAGGGGAGGATCTCTGTGGTGTGTGTTGGCCGACCTGACGCCTCGAGCTTGTTGTACAGGGGAGGATCTCTGTGGCGTGTGTTGGCCGACCTGACGCCTCGAGCTTGTTGTACAGGGGAGGATCTCTGTGGTGTGTGTTGGCTGACCTGACGCCTCGAGCTTGTTGTACAGGGGAGGATCTCTGTGGCGTGTGTTGGCCGACCTGACGCCTCGAGCTTGTTGTACAGGGGAGGATCTCTGTGGTGTGTGTTGGCTGACCTGACGCCTCGAGCTTGTTGTACATGGGAGGATCTCTGTGGTGTGTGTTGGCCGACCTTACGCCTCGAGCTTGTTGTACAGGGGAGGATCTCTGTGGTGTGTGTTGGCCGACCTGACGCCTCGAGCTTGGTGTACATGGGAGGATCTCTGTGGTGTGTGTTGGCCGACCTGACGCCTCGAGCTTGGTGTACAGGGGAGGATCTCTGTGGCGTGTGTTGGCCGACCTGGCGCCTCGAGCTTGGTGTACATGGGAGGATCTCTGTGGTGTGTGTTGGCCGACCTGACGCCTCGAGCTTGGTGTACAGGGGAGGATCTCTGTGGCGTGTGTTGGCCGACCTGGCGCCTCGAGCTTGGTGTACATGGGAGGATCTCTGTGGCGTGTGTTGGCCGACCTGACGCCTCGAGCTTGGTGTACAGGGGAGGATCTCTGTGGTGTGTGTTGGCCGACCTGACACCTCGAGCTTGTTGTACAGGGGAGGATCTCTGTGGTGTGTGTTGGCCGACCTGACGCCTCGAGCTTGTTGTACATGGGAGGATCTCTGTGGTGTGTGTTGGCCGACCTGACGCCTCGAGCTTGTTGTACAGGGGAGGATCTCTGTGGCGTGTGTTGGCCGACCTGACGCCTCGAGCTTGTTGTACAGGGGAGGATCTCTGTGGTGTGTGTTGGCCGACCTGACGCCTCGAGCTTGTTGTACAGGGGAGGATCTCTGTGGCGTGTGTTGGCCGACCTGACGCCTCGAGCTTGTTGTACAGGGGAGGATCTCTGTGGTGTGTGTTGGCCGACCTGACGCCTCGAGCTTGGTGTACAGGGGAGGATCTCTGTGGTGAATGTTGGCCGACCTTACGCCTCGAGCTTGGTGTACAGGGGAGGATCTCTGTGGTGTGTGTTGGCCGACCTTACGCCTCGAGCTTGTTGTACATGGGAGGATCTCTGTGGCGTGTGTTGGCCGACCTGACGCCTCGAGCTTGGTGTACAGGGGAGGATCTCTGTGGTGTGTGTTGGCCGACCTTACGCCTCGAGCTTGTTGTACATGGGAGGATCTCTGTGGCGTGTGTTGGCCGACCTGACGCCTCGAGCTTGTTGTACAGGGGAGGATCTCTGTGGTGTGTGTTGGCCGACCTTACGCCTCGAGCTTGTTGTACAGGGGAGGATCTCTGTGGTGTGTGTTGGCCGACCTGACGCCTCGAGCTTGTTGTACAGGGGAGGATCTCTGTGGTGTGTGTTGGCCGACCTTACGCCTCGAGCTTGTTGTACAGGGGAGGATCTCTGTGGTGTGTGTTGGCCGACCTTACGCCTCGAGCTTGTTGTACATGGGAGGATCTCTGTGGTGTGTGTTGGCCGACCTTACGCCTCGAGCTTGTTGTACAGGGGAGGATCTCTGTGGTGTGTGTTGGCCGACCTTACGCCTCGAGCTTGTTGTACAGGGGAGGATCTCTGTGGTGTGTGTTGGCCGACCTTACGCCTCGAGCTTGTTGTACAGGGGAGGATCTCTGTGGTGTGTGTTGGCCGACCTGACGCCTCGAGCTTGGTGTACATGGGAGGATCTCTGTGGTGTGTGTTGGCCGACCTGACGCCTCGAGCTTGGTGTACATGGGAGGATCTCTGTGGTGTGTGTTGGCCGACCTTACGCCTCGAGCTTGGTGTACATGGGAGGATCTCTGTGGTGTGTGTTGGCCGACCTTACGCCTCGAGCTTGGTGTACAGGGGAGGATCTCTGTGGCGTGTGTTGGCCGACCTGACGCCTCGAGCTTGGTGTACATGGGAGGATCTCTGTGGTGTGTGTTGGCCGACCTGACGCCTCGAGCTTGGTGTACATGGGAGGATCTCTGTGGTGTGTGTTGGCCGACCTGACGCCTCGAGCTTGGTGTACAGGGGAGGATCTCTGTGGTGTGTGTTGGCCGACCTGACGCCTCGAGCTTGTTGTACATGGGAGGATCTCTGTGGTGTGTGTTGGCCGACCTGACGCCTCGAGCTTGTTGTACAGGGGAGGATCTCTGTGGTGTGTGTTGGCCGACCTGACGCCTCGAGCTTGGTGTACATGGGAGGATCTCTGTGGTGTGTGTTGGCCGACCTGACGCCTCGAGCTTGGTGTACATGGGAGGATCTCTGTGGTGTGTGTTGGCCGACCTGACGCCTCGAGCTTGGTGTACAGGGGAGGATCTCTGTGGTGTGTGTTGGCCGACCTGACGCCTCGAGCTTGTTGTACATGGGAGGATCTCTGTGGTGTGTGTTGGCCGACCTGACGCCTCGAGCTTGTTGTACAGGGGAGGATCTCTGTGGTGTGTGTTGGCCGACCTGACGCCTCGAGCTTGGTGTACATGGGAGGATCTCTGTGGTGTGTGTTGGCCGACCTGACGCCTCGAGCTTGGTGTACATGGGAGGATCTCTGTGGTGTGTGTTGGCCGACCTGACGCCTCGAGCTTGGTGTACAGGGGAGGATCTCTGTGGTGTGTGTTGGCCGACCTGACGCCTCGAGCTTGTTGTACATGGGAGGATCTCTGTGGTGTGTGTTGGCCGACCTGACGCCTCGAGCTTGTTGTACAGGGGAGGATCTCTGTGGTGTGTGTTGGCCGACCTGACGCCTCGAGCTTGGTGTACATGGGAGGATCTCTGTGGTGTGTGTTGGCCGACCTGACGCCTCGAGCTTGGTGTACATGGGAGGATCTCTGTGGTGTGTGTTGGCCGACCTGACGCCTCGAGCTTGGTGTACAGGGGAGGATCTCTGTGGTGTGTGTTGGCCGACCTGACGCCTCGAGCTTGTTGTACATGGGAGGATCTCTGTGGTGTGTGTTGGCCGACCTGACGCCTCGAGCTTGGTGTACAGGGGAGGATCTCTGTGGTGTGTGTTGGCCGACCTGACGCCTCGAGCTTGGTGTACATGGGAGGATCTCTGTGGTGTGTGTTGGCCGACCTGACGCCTCGAGCTTGTTGTACAGGGGAGGATCTCTGTGGTGTGTGTTGGCCGACCTTACGCCTCGAGCTTGGTGTACATGGGAGGATCTCTGTGGTGTGTGTTGGCCGACCTGACGCCTCGAGCTTGTTGTACAGGGGAGGATCTCTGTGGTGTGTGTTGGCCGACCTGACGCCTCGAGCTTGGTGTACATGGGAGGATCTCTGTGGTGTGTGTTGGCCGACCTTACGCCTCGAGCTTGGTGTACATGGGAGGATCTCTGTGGTGTGTGTTGGCCGACCTGACGCCTCGAGCTTGGTGTACATGGGAGGATCTCTGTGGTGTGTGTTGGCCGACCTGACGCCTCGAGCTTGGTGTACAGGGGAGGATCTCTGTGGTGTGTGTTGGCCGACCTGACGCCTCGAGCTTGGTGTACATGGGAGGATCTCTGTGGTGTGTGTTGGCCGACCTGACGCCTCGAGCTTGGTGTACATGGGAGGATCTCTGTGGTGTGTGTTGGCCGACCTGACGCCTCGAGCTTGGTGTACATGGGAGGATCTCTGTGGTGTGTGTTGGCCGACCTGACGCCTCGAGCTTGGTGTACATGGGAGGATCTCTGTGGTGTGTGTTGGCCGACCTGACGC
The DNA here is from genome assembly GCA_964019135.1 of Arenicola marina. Classification (NCBI taxonomy): domain Eukaryota; kingdom Metazoa; phylum Annelida; class Polychaeta; family Arenicolidae; genus Arenicola; species Arenicola marina. The sequence goes on along the minus strand of OZ025253.1, from coordinate 45,557,868 downwards.
CTCGAGCTTGGTGTACATGGGAGGATCTCTGTGGTGTGTGTTGGCCGACCTGACGCCTCGAGCTTGTTGTACAGGGGAGGATCTCTGTGGTGTGTGTTGGCCGACCTGACGCCTCGAGCTTGGTGTACAGGGGAGGATCTCTGTGGTGTGTGTTGGCCGACCTGACGCCTCGAGCTTGGTGTACATGGGAGGATCTCTGTGGTGTGTGTTGGCCGACCTGACGCCTCGAGCTTGGTGTACATGGGAGGATCTCTGTGGTGTGTGTTGGCCGACCTGACGCCTCGAGCTTGGTGTACAGGGGAGGATCTCTGTGGTGTGTGTTGGCCGACCTGACGCCTCGAGCTTGTTGTACAGGGGAGGATCTCTGTGGTGTGTGTTGGCCGACCTGACGCCTCGAGCTTGGTGTACATGGGAGGATCTCTGTGGTGTGTGTTGGCCGACCTGACGCCTCGAGCTTGGTGTACATGGGAGGATCTCTGTGGTGTGTGTTGGCCGACCTGACGCCTCGAGCTTGGTGTACATGGGAGGATCTCTGTGGTGTGTGTTGGCCGACCTGACGCCTCGAGCTTGTTGTACATGGGAGGATCTCTGTGGTGAATGTTGAAGGTGCCATCCTGCCTCTGGATCACAACGTCCCTGTCCTGCGCCTGGTCAGGTTGCCCGTCGAGGTGGCTGATCCGGACGAGGCTCCCGTGGATCACGCGGCGCTCTTGAAGGCTGCCCTGTCCGACATCTCTCTAGAGGGACTGCCCGGACCAGCGCCTCGTCACACGGAGCCATGTGGTAAGCCCTCCACATTTATACATGTCACGTGACTGCCCTCCACACTTATACATGTCACGTGACTGCCCTCCACACTTATACATGTCACGTGACTGCCCTCCACACTTATACATGTCACGTGACGGCCCTTCACACTTATACATGTCACTTGACGGCCCTCCACACTTATACATGTCACGTGACGGCCCTCCACACTTATACATGTCACGTGACGCTCCTCCAGACTTAAACATGTCACGTGACGCTCCTCACTTAGGCATGTCACGTGACGCTCCTCCACACTTAAACATGTCACGTGACGTGTCTCCTTACTTATACATGTCACGTGACGCTCCTCCAGACTTAAACATGTCACGTGACGCTCCTCACTTAGGCATGTCACGTGACGCTCCGCCTGACTTAGACATGTCACGTGACGCTCCTCACTTAGGCATGTCACGTGACGCTCCGCCTGACTTAGACATATCACGTGCCGCTCCTTAGACATGTCACGTGACGCTCCTCCTCACCTAGACATGTCACGTGACGCTCTTCCCCACATGTCACGTGCGCGTATTAATAGATGTACATACTTAAACGTTAAAGTTCATGTACTTTAACTTGTATTAATTAACTTCATGTATTAACGTCGCAATTTAGACTGATTTCTTACTTCTTACCCCTCCAGATAAAGTCATCACGTAGTTAGTTGTTGTGTTCAATGTTCAATACTACACATGTGTTTGTTGCGGAGTTGCAGAACTCAGGACGGTGCCTGTGGCGCAGAAGGCGACCGCGCCCTTCTCAAGGTCAATTTACAACACGCGACCCTCGTCCAACAAGGCTCCAGTCATGTACAGGTGTGTGCTCCTTGTGTGCTCATTGTGTGTATTCATTGTGTGCTCGTTGTGCGCCCATTGTGTGTATTCATTGTGTGCTCCTTGTGCGCCCATTGTGTGTATTCATTGTGTGCTCGTTGTGCGCCCATTGTGCGCTCATTGTGCGCTCATTGTGTGTATTCATTGTGTGCTCGTTGTGCGCCCATTGTGCGCTCATTGTGCGCCCCTTGTGCGCCCATTGTGTGTATTCATGGTGTGTTCGGTGTGTGTTCGGTGTGTGTTTGGTGTGTGTTCGGTAGGCAGGTAAGGTTTGTGGTCAGGTAGACGTGTGTACATTGTGCAATGAACACAACTATTCTGTATATGCTGCTATGCACCTATTGCTGTTACATGTCCACCCCGATGGTGCGGGGAGCGTGCCTCCCTGGCTCGGCAGGTGGGCGTGCTGAACCCTAACAGGTCAGGGGGTATAACCCTGGACCCGCCATCGGGGGGTATTTATTATTCAACCCCTCGTCATTACCATTACTAGCCTGAAACACCAAAGCAGTTGGTGGCCCTGACGATAGCGGCCCAGGATGGCCTTAACTGAGGTCACCGTTACCATGTGTGTGCTATCTTAGATTCTGGTATATAATTCCCTGTATAAAACAAAATACTTGTTTTTGGAGTGACAACTCCAGTTTTGTCACTGTTATTTTTAAAATATACTTATATACATTGTGAATGAACATGGTAGAAATAAACATTGACTTGACTATACAATGTGTTGTGGTGTGACTGTTGCAGGTGCGCGGCGTGGGGCTGCGGCGCCGAGTTCAACCACCGGCGCCGCTTCAGCGAGCACCTGCGCGTCCACGACGGCCAGAAGGCCTACCGCTGCGACTTCTGCGGCGCGCACTTCGAGACGCGCAGCCGGCTGATGGCCCACGTGAACACCCACACACGCGAGAAGGTCCACCACTGCGGCTTTTGCGCGCGCTTCTTCTCCAACCTGCGCGACGTGGTGCGCCACCGTGTGGTCGAGCACGGCATCCCGCAGGCCGAGGCCGGCGGCGGCAAGACGCGCCGTAGCGCTGCCGCCGCTCACAGTGGCGCTGGTGGCGCCCCTGGCGGCGAGCGTGTGGCGCCGCCCTCAGGGCCCGAGGATGTGCCGCCCTCGCGGCCGCCGGCGCGCCTCAAGGTGTACCGGTGCAAGGCGTGCGGGGAGGCCTACACCGCCATTGCCGCGCTGATGGGCCACATGAGGACCCACCACCGCAAGGCCGAGGGCGGACTCGGCGGCTTCAAGGTCGTCCAGGGCAAGCGGGAACGCAGGCAGTTCAAGTGCGACGTCTGTCCGGAGTCTTTCCGGATGCGCGTGTTCCTACTGGATCACCAGCGCGTTGTCCACGGCCGGACGGACCTCTTCCCCTGCGCCTCGTGCCCGGACTCCTTCGGGGATGAGGCCGGCCTCGAGCGCCACCAAGCGGCCGCACACCGCAAACCGGCACGGAAGGCGGACACCAAGGATGTGGTGGTGACAGAGACGAAGAACCGGAAGCGCCACCCGGGCGTGAAGAAGTTTGCGTGCCACCAGTGTGGTTTGTTCTTCACCCGCCGGGCGTCGCTCGACACGCACAACAGGGTGCACGTCAACGGCGTCAACGCCATCTTCTGTAAGATTTGCGGCGCGTCGTTCTACGGGCCGCGCGCGCTCTACGGCCACATGCGCATGCACTCGACGGCGGCTGGCGGCGCGCGCACCTACCGGTGCGAGACCTGCGCCGTGACCTTCGGCAACCGCTACCGCCTGACGGTGCACCGCCGCCGCCACGGCCTGCTCACCCACGACCCCACCCTGGGGCGGCGGCACCCCCAGCCCCAGCACAAGGCCCAGCGGGGGCCGGGGGTGGCGGCGGCGGACGGCAGCGGGCCGCCCCTGCTGAGGCCCAAGCTGGAGGCGACCGTCCGGTCGTACGAGTGCGAGCAGTGCGGCGAGACCTTCCCGCTGCACGCCCTGCTCACCAAACACCAGCGCTTCTCCCACCCCGCCCTCCACCACCCCGGCCGCCGCCCACCCGCCCCGCTCCAGCCTGAACCCCCCCTGCCCCAGCCCCAGGCTCCGTCCGCCGCGGCGTCCCCGCCCAAGCCGAGGCGCGTGCTGGCGCGCCGCTTCATGTGCAGTCAGTGCGACTCTGCCTTCCACACCCAGAGCAACCTGCTGCGCCACATGCGGTCGCACAGCGGCGCGCGGCCCTACGCCTGCTACCTCTGCGCCGCCACCTTCACCAACGGCGGCAACCTGAAGCGCCACGTGCGCAGCCACTCGGGCATGCGGCCCTTCAGCTGCCCGACCTGCGCCAAGCTGTTTATCCACAAGGACTCGCTGAAGAAACACATGCGGATCCACACGGGCGAGCGGCCGCACCGCTGCACCATCTGTGGCGGCGCCTTCACCAGCAGCCTGGGGCTCCTGGAGCACACACGCACCCACACCGGCGAGCGGCCCCACCAGTGCCACCTCTGCCCCTCCTCCTTCGCCTTCCGCAGCAACTACCGGCGACACCTCAAGCTCCATGACGACCTCCTGTGAACCACGAGAGCGTGTCCTGTGGACCCCCAAGTCACGAGAGTTTGTTCTGTGGACCTCCAAGTCACGAGAGTGTGTCCTGTGGACCCCCAAGTCACGAGAGTGTGTCCTGTGGACCCCCAAGTCACGAGAGTGTGTCCTGTGGACCCCCAAGTCACGAGAGTGTGTCCTGTGGACCCCCAAGTCACGACAGTGTGTCCCGTGAACCCCCAAGTCTCGAGAGTGTATCCTGTGGACCCCCAAGTCACGACAGTGTGTCCCGTGAACCCCCAAGTCACGAGAGTGTGTCCGCTGGACCCCCAAGTCACGAGAGTGTGTCCGGTGGACCCCCAAGTCACGAGAGTGTGTCCGGTGGACCCCCAAGTCACGAGAGTGTGTCCGGTGGACCCCCAAGTCACGAGAGTGTGTCCGGTGGACCCCCAAGTCACGCGAGTGTGTCCGGTGGACCCCCAAGTCACGCGAGTGTGTCCGGTGGACCCCCAAGTCACGAGAGTGTGTCCGGTGGACCCCCAAGTCACGCGAGTGTGTCCCGTGAACCCCCAAGTCACGAGAGTGTGTCCGGTGGACCCCCAAGTCACGAGAGTGTGTCCGGTGGACCCCCAAGTCACGAGAGTGTGTCCGGTGGACCCCCAAGTCACGAGAGTGTGTCCGGTGGACCCCCAAGTCACGAGAGTGTCCGGTGGACCCCCAAATCACGAGAGTGTGTCCGGTGGACCCCCAAGTCACGCGAGTGTGTCCGGTGGACCCCCAAGTCACGAGAGTGTGTCCGGTGGACCCCCAGGTCACGAGAGTGTGTCCGGTGGACCCCCAAGTCACGAGAGTGTGTCCGGTGGACCCCCAAGTCACGAGAGTGTGTCCCGTGAACCCCCAAGTCACGAGAGTGTGTCCGGTGGACCCCCAAGTCACGAGAGTGTGTCCGGTGGACCCCCAAGTCACGAGAGTGTGTCCGGTGAACCCCCAAGTCAAGAGAGTGTGTCCGATGGACCCCCCAAGTCACGAGAGTGTGTCCTGTGGACCCCCAAGTCACGAGAGTGTGTCCTGTGGACCCCCAAGTCACGACAGCGTGTCCTGTGGACCCCCAAATCACGAGAGTGTGTCCGGTGGACCCCCAAGTCACGCGAGTGTGTCCCGTGAACCCCCAAGTCACGAGAGTGTGTCCGGTGGACCCCCAAGTCACGAGAGTGTGTCCGGTGGACCCCTAAGTCACGAGAGTGTGTCCGGTGGACCCCCAAGTCACGCGAGTGTGTCCCGTGGACCCCCAAGTTACGAGAGTGTGTCCGGTGGACCCCCAAGTCACGCGAGTGTGTCCTGTGGACCCCCAAGTCACGCGAGTGTGTCCTGTGGACCCCCAAGTCACGACAGTGTGTCCGGTGGACCCCCAAGTCACGAAAGTGTGTCCGGTGGACCCCCAAGTCACGACAGTGTGTCCGGTGGACCCCCAAGTCACGAGAGTGTGTCCGGTGGACCCCCAAGTCACGACAGTGTGTCCGGTGGACCCCCAAGTCACGAGAGTGTGTCAGGTGGACCCCCAAGTCACGCGAGTGTGTCCGGTGGACCCCCAAGTCACGAGAGTGTGTCCGGTGGACCCCCAAGTCACGAGAGTGTGTCCGGTGGACCCCCAAGTCACGAGAGTGTGTCCGGTGGACCCCCAAGTCACGAGAGTGTGTTCGATGGACCCCCAACTCACGAGAGTGTGTCCGGTGGACCCCCAAGTCACGCGAGTGTGTCCGGTGGACCCCCAAGTCACGAGAGTGTGTCCGGTGGACCCCCAAGTCACGCGAGTGTGTCCGGTGAACCCAGAATACAGAAATACAGAAAGTGATGTGAATAAATGGTTGTTGTGAATGTGATGTGAGGCCGAGTGGTTGCCATGGTCGCACTAAATGTTATTTATTTCTAGTTTGTGAGACTCGAGGCCTGTTCGCCTTTGTCGGCACTTTCTCCTTTGGATTGTGGTCGGCCTTAAGGAACAAACTGCTTGTATACAGTATTTGTGAAGAATTTACTTTTGTCCGGACTTTACAATTAGTATGAAATATGTTTGGAGCGAAATTTGATATTTTTGTGTCTAAAAGTATAGATGTTGAATGACAGGTCTGTTACTGCATGTGACCACTGATGTTTTATTTACACGCAGCACAGTTTTCAATTCACTTGATTTTGATATAAGTGAGGTTCTTTTGTAGATATCGGATTTCCTGCCCCACCGTATGGTGTGGGTCACACTGGGATATTGGATCCTGCCCCACCGTATGGTGTGGGTCACCCTGGGATATTGAATCCTGCCCCACCGTATGGTGTAGGCCACACTGGGATATTGAATCCTGCCCCACCGTATGGTGTAGGCCACCCTGGGATATTGGATTTCCTGCCCCACTGTATGGTGTGGGCCACCCTGGGATATTGAATTTCCTGCCCCACCGTATGGTGTGGGCCACCCTGGGATATTGGATTTCCTGCCCTACCGTATGGTGTGGGCCACCCTGGGATATTGGATTTCCTGCCCCACCGTATGGTGTGGGCCACCCTGAGATATTGGATCCTGTCCCACCGTATGGTGTGGGCCACCCTGGGATATTGGATTTCCTGCCCCACCGTATGGTGTGGGCCACCCTGGGATATTGGATCCTGCCCCACCGTATGGTGTAAGCCACCCTGGGATATTGGATCCTGCCCCACCGTATGGTGTGGACCACCCTGGGATATTGGATCCTGCCCCACCGTATGGTGTGGGCCACCCTGGGGTCTTGGATCCTGCCCCACCGTATGGTGTGGACCACCCTGGGATATTGGATCCTGCCCCACCGTATGGTGTGGGCCACCCTGGGATATTGGATTTCCTGCCCCACCGTATGGTGTGGGCCACCCTGGGATATTGGATTTCCTGCCCCACCGTATGGTGTGGGTCACCCTGGGATATTGGATCCTGCCCCACCGTATGGTGTGGGCCACCCTGGGATATTGGATCCTGCCCCACCGTTTGGTGTGGGTCACCCTGGGATATTGGATTTCCTGCCCCACCGTATGGTGTGGACCACCCTGGGATATTGGATCCTGCCCCACCGTATGGTGTGGGTCACCCTGGGATATTGGATTTCCTGCCCCAGCGTATGGTGTGGGCCACCCTGGGATATTGGATTTCCTGCCCCACCGTATGGTGTGGACCACCCTGGGATATTGGATCCTGCCCCACCGTATGGTGTGGGCCACCCTGGGATATTGGATCCTGCCCCACCGTATGGTGTGGGCCACCCTGGGATATTGGATCCTGCCCCACCGTTTGGTGTGGGTCACCCGGGGATATTGGATTTCCTGCCCCACCGTATGGTGTGGACCACCCTGGGATATTGGATCCTGCCCCACCGTATGGTGTGGGTCACCCTGGGATATTGGATTTCCTGCCCCAGCGTATGGTGTGGGCCACCCTGGGATATTGGATTTCCTGCCCCACCGTATGGTGTGGACCACCCTGGGATATTGGATCCTGCCCCACCGTATGGTGTGGACCACCCTGGGATATTGGATCCTGACCCACCGTATGGTGTGGGTCACCCTGGGATATTGGATCCTGCCCCACCGTATGGTGTGGGTCACCCTGGGATATTGGATTTCCTGCCCCACCGTATGGTGTGGGTCACCCTGGGATATTGGATTTCCTGCCCCACCGTATGGTGTGGGCCACCCTGGGATATTGGATCCTGCCCCACCGTATGGTGTGGGTCACCCTGGGATATTTATCATGATAAAGTAACTTCTATGAAGTTTTCCGAGTCGTGTAGAGAGGAACTTTGGGCTGCGTTAATGATTAAATGTTACACTAATGTTACACTGTAATGTTACACTAATGTTACTCTACTGTTACACTGTAATGGTACACTGTCATGTTACACTGTAATGGTACACTGTAATGTTACACTAATGGTACAATGTAATGTTACACTGTAATGGTACACTGCAATGTTACACTGTAATGGTACACTGTAATGGTACACTGTAATGTTACACTGTAATGGTACACTGTAATGGTACACTGTAATGGTACACTGCAATGGTACACTGTAATGATACACTGTAATGGTACACTGTAATGTTACACTGTAGTGTGACAAATTATCGTTTTGCATCTGTGAAGTTATCAGTAGAAGCTACAAGTCTGTAAAGCTACATGTCTGCGAAGCTACAAGTCTGTAAAGCTACATGTCTGCGAAGCTACATGTCTGCGCGAAGCTACATGTCTGTAAAGCTACATGTCTGCGAAGCTACATGTCTGTTAAGCTACATGTCTGCGAAGCTACATGTCTGTAAAGCTACATGTCTGCGAAGCTACATGTCTGCGAAGCTACATGTCTGCGAAGCTACATGTCTGCGGAGCTGCATGTCTGTAAAGCTACATGTCTGCGAAGCTACATGTCTGTAAATCTACATGTCTGCGAAGCTACAAGTCTGTAAAGCTACATGTCTGCGAAGCTACATGTCTGTAAAGCTACATGCCTGTAAAGCTACATGTCTGTAAAGCTACATGTCTGCGAAGCTACATGTCTGTAAAGCTACATGTCTGTAAAGCTACATGTCTGTAAAGCTACATGTCTGTAAAGCTACATGTCTTACACGTCTTTAATGCCTTGTTGCCAGTAAACGTACGTCAAGCCTATTTGTTGCCTGCTTTGTGTTCTGTTTATTGTTGTCTCGGATGGCTGAGGCGAGGTGTCTAACTCACGTTGACAGGTGGTTTGTAGGATGACGTGTCTACCGTTGACGCGTGGGTCTGTGTGAGTTGCATGCCTGTGACACCCTCTAGTGTTGGTTACGGCTGTAACATGTGGACATCGTGCCCATTCAGGACGTAACAGTTTTCTTTCTATCATGATATGTGTGTAGAAAACTTTTATTTTACTGATTGCGTGGCATCTTGGTTATGACCACGTGTCGCCAGTCGTTTGATGTACAGTTCGCAACTGGATAAATAAACTTCTGATCTAATGTTTGATGTTGATGTGATGGTGGTGGATGTTCGGAGGGCACCAAGGATCAGCTCTGGTGGACCACAGTAATCTATCAGCTCTGGTGGACCACAGTAATCTATCAGCTCTGGTGGACCACAGTAATCTATCAGCTCTGGTGGACCACAGTAATCTATTAGCTCTGGTGGACCACAGTAATCTATCAGCTCTGGTGGACCACAGTAATCTATCAGCTCTGGTTGACCACAGTAATCTATTAGCTCTGGTGGACCACAGTAATCTATCAGCTCTGGTGGACCACAGTAATCTATTAGCTCTGGTGGACGCCAGTAATCTATCAGCTCTGGTGGACCACAGTAATCTATGAGCCCTGGTGGACCACAGTAATCTATCAGCTCTGGTTGACCACAGTAATCTATTAGCTCTGGTGGACCACAGTAATCTATCAGCTCTGGTGGACCACAGTAATCTATCAGCTCTGGTGGACCACAGTAATCTATCAGCTCTGGTGGCCCTCAGTAATCTATCAGCTCTGGTGGACCACAGTAATATATTAGCTCTGGTGGACCACAGTAATCTATTAGCTCTGGTGGACCACAGTAATCTATCAGCTCTGGTGGACCACAGTAATCTATCAGCTCTGGTGGACCACAGTAATCTATCAGCTCTGGTGGACCACAGTAATCTATTAGCTCTGGTGGACCACAGTAATCTATCAGCTCTGGTGGACCACAGTAATCTATTAGCTCTGGTGGACGCCAGTAATCTATCAGCTCTGGTGGACCACAGTAATCTATGAGCCCTGGTAAACCACAGTAATCTATCAGCTCTGGTGGACCACAGTAATCTATTAGCTCTGGTGGACCACAGTAATCTATCAGCTCTGGTGGACCACAGTAATCTATCAGCTCTGGTGGACCACAGTAATCTATCAGCTCTGGTGGACCACAGTAATCTATTAGCTCTGGTGGACGCCAGTAATCTATCAGCTCTGGTGGACCACAGTAATCTATGAGCCCTGGTAAACCACAGTAATCTATCAGCTCTGGTGGACCACAGTAATCTATTAGCTCTGGTGGACCACAGTAATCTATCAGCTCTGGTGGACCACAGTAATCTATCAGCTCTGGTGGACCACAGTAATCTATCAGCTCTGGTGGACCACAGTAATCTATTAGCTCTGGTGGACGCCAGTAATCTATCAGCTCTGGTGGACCACAGTAATCTATGAGCCCTGGTAAACCACAGTAATCTATCAGCTCTGGTGGACCACAGTAATCTATTAGCTCTGGTGGACCACAGTAATCTATCAGCTCTGGTGGACCACAGTAATCTATCAGCTCTGGTGGACCACAGTAATCTATCAGCTCTGGTGGACGCCAGTAATCTATGAGCTCTGGTGGACGCCAGTAATCTATCAGCTCTGGTGGACCACAGTAATCTGTGAGCTCTGGTGGACGCCAGTAATCTGAGCTCTGGTGGACGCCAGTAATCTATGAGCTCTGGTGGACGCCAGTAATCTATCAGTTCTGGTGGACCACAGTAATTTATCAGCTCTGGTGGACCACAGTAATCTATGAGCTCTGGTGGACCACAGTAATCTATCAGCTCTGGTGGCCCTCGGTAATCTATGAGCTCTGGTGGACCACAGTAATCTATCAGCTCTGGTGGACGCCAGTAATCTATCAGCTCTGGTGGACCACAGTAATCTATCAGCTCTGGTGGACGCCAGTAATCTATGAGCTCTGGTGGACGCCAGTAATCTATGAGCTCTGGTGGACCACAGTAATCTATGAGCTCTGGTGGACGCCAGTAATCTATGAGCTCTGGTGGACGCCAGTAATCTATCAGCTCTGGTGGACCACAGTAATCTATGAGCTCTGGTGGACGCCAGTAATCTATGAGCTCTGGTGGACGCCAGTAATCTATGAGCTCTGGTGGACGCCAGTAATCTATGAGCTCTGGTGGACGCCAGTAATCTATGAGCTCTGGTGGACGCCAGTAATCTATGAGCTCTGGTGGACCACAGTAATCTATGAGCTCTGGTGGACGCCAGTAATCTATGAGCTCTGGTGGACGCCAGTAATCTATGAGCTCTGGTGGACGCCAGTAATCTATGGGGCCCATCTATGAGCTCTGGCCATGGAGCGCGTGGGGGATCCACGCATGTTTGCGGTTTATTTAGTCTTTATGGATTGGGAAAATGAATTTCCATCACGTGGGATGTAAGCAAGGGTCTGTATAGCAATATCACAAAATTCAATACGATTTATGTCCATGGTAAAATTGTCTTCCGTGAGCTGTATCAGTATGACACCAGTGTTTGTACGGCAGATAGGTACACCTGCACATACATGCCATACTTCTCACTGGTCAGTCCAGGGTAGTAGATTTTTCGGGGTTTTTTCAGGCGTTCGGAGCTCTCGAGTGTCAATAGAAGGTAATAGTGCGGTGGGGAATTGACCGGAAGGGAATTGTCTCGGGCGAAATTGTCCGCCGGGGGATTTGCCCTGTGGGAGGGCGGGGTTGTCCTGGGGGCAATTCAACTGACAGGGAAGGGGGGATTTCCCCGGGAGGAGTTTCCCTGCTCTCCACATGGAACGCGCTGTGACGCGCTCTGAACATGTCACTTTCTCCTTTAAAATGCACGCAGGGCTCTGCTTATACCTCGCACAGTGAGATATGGTCTGCACGTGGCCTGCACTGTAAAGTGAATAAATATCCAACTCTTGTGAGCCTCAAGAGATTCTGCATATGTATATCTTAAGTCTTATTAGTCATATTTATGTATCTTTTTCACCTGTTTAGATTTCAGTACCAGAAATAATGGACCGGCTGTTTCCGGGTGAATATTTCGACCACGAGGCACGTGACGGCCGCTGACCCGCGATCTCCACTAGCTGATGACGGACAGAAAACTGCGTGTCTCGCGAAGGCTTTGTCACCACTCACTTTGCTCACGTCAACACGACACCTGATTAATAACCAGTGAAAAAAAAATAGTTTTGGTCTCGTCTCACCCTCGAGATTTTCGAAGCATTTATTTATTTTATAAATTTAGGTTCGAAAGTTGGCACGTGGCACGTGCCACGTAGTGGCCTTAATACCGGCTGGACAAGATCCCCATTTCTTATAAGTTGTCACTTTTGATAATACTCTGTAAGCATTCCCGTGCACGGTACGTGTAGAAAGCTGACACCCTCTCCATCAACTCTCAGGAGAATGAGTAGAACATGCACAACAATGTGTTAATTGACCCCCCCCCCCCCCGCCCCCTGACCTGTGCCCCCCTCTGATAGATTCCGGCGCCCGATTAGAGAGAGTAGGGTGGAGGGCTAGGGGCGTCCGTTGCCTTGCGAGATCTTGCAACTCTAGCCTCCCATGGAAGACAGCTAGGCCTCTACCTGTTCAACACTTTTCCATTTTTGCATCTTAGCTAGCAGATAAGAAGACAAGACAGGCACAGTTAATGTGCCAGAGTGACCGTCTAACCACAGTGCGCCAGAGTGACCGTCTAACCACAGTGTGCCAGAGTGACCGTCTAACCACAGTGTGCCAGAGTGACCGTCTAACCACAGTGTGCCAGGGTGACCGTCTGACCACAGTGTGCCAGAGTGACCGTCTAACCACAGTGTGCCAGTGACCGTCTAACCACAGTGTGCCATAGTGACCGTCTAACCACAGTGTGCCAGTGACCGTCTAACCACAGTGTACCAGAGTGACCGTCTAACCACAGTGTGCCAGAGTGACCGTCTAACCACAGTGTGCCAGAGTGACCGTCTAACCACAGTGTGCCAGAGTGACCGTCTAACCACAGTGTGTTAGTGACCGTCTAACCACAGTGTGCCAGAGTGACCGTCTAACCACAGTGTGCCAGTGACCGTCCAACCACAGTGTGCCAGAGTGACCGTCTAACCACAGTGTGCCAGAGTGACCGTCTAACCACAGTGTGCCAGTGACCGTCTAACCAGTGTGCCAGAGTGACCGTCTAACCACAGTGTGCCAGAGTGACCGTCTAACCACAGTGTGCCAGAGTGACCGTCTAACCACAGTGTGCCAGTGACCGTCTAACCACAGTGTGCCAGTGACCCTCTAACCACAGTGTGCCAGAGTGACCGTCTAACCACAGTGTGCCAGTGACCGTCTAACCACAGTGTGCCAGAGTGACCGTCTAACCACAGTGTGCCAGAGTGACCGTCTAACCACAGTGTGCCAGAGTGACCGTCTAACCACAGTGTGCCAGAGTGACCGTCTAACCACAGTGTGCCAGTGACCGTCTAACCACAGTGTGCCAGTGACCGTCTAACCACAGTGTGCCAGAGTGACCGTCTAACCACAGTGTGCCAGAGTGACCGTCTAACCACAGTGTGCCAGAGTGACCGTCTAACCACAGTGTGCCAGAGTGACCGTCTAACCACAGTGTGCCAGTGACCGTCTAACCACAGTGTTCCAGAGTGACCGTCTAACCACAGTGTGCCAGAGTGACCGTGTAACCACAGTGTGCCAGAGTGACCGTCTAACCACAGTGTGCCAGTGACCGTCTAACCACAGTGTGCCAGTGACCGTCTAACCACAGTGTGCCAGAGTGACCGTCTAACCACAGTGTGCCAGAGTGACCGTCTAACCACAGTGTGCCAGAGTGACCGTCTAACCACAGTGTGCCAGAGTGACCGTCTAACCACAGTGTGCCAGTGACCGTCTAACCACAGTGTGCCAGTGACCGTCTAACCACAGTGTGCCAGTGACCGTCTAACCACAGTGAGCCAGAGTGACCGTCTAACCACAGTGTGCCAGAGTGACCGTCTAACCACAGTGTGCCAGAGTGACCGTCTAACCACAGTGTGCCAGAGTGACCGTCTAACCACAGTGCGCCAGAGTGACCGTCTAACTACAGTGCGCCAGAGTGACCGTCTAACCACAGTGTGCCAGAGTGACCGTCTAACCACAGTGTGCCAGAGTGACCGTCTAACCACAGTGTGCCAGAGTGACCGTCTAACCACAGTGTGCCAGAGTGACCGTCTAACCACAGTGTGCCAGAGTGACCGTCTAACCACAGTGTGCCAGAGTGACCGTCTAACCACAGTGTGCCAGAGTGACCGTCTAACCACAGTGTGCCAGAGTGACCGTCTAACCACAGTGTGCCAGTGACCGTCTAACCACAGTGTGCCAGAGTGACCGTCTAACCACAGTGTGCCAGAGTGACCGTCTAACCACAGTGTGCCAGTGACCGTCTAACCACAGTGTGCCAGAGTGACCGTCTAACCACAGTGTGCCAGAGTGACCGTGTAACCACAGTGTGCCAGAGTGACCGTCTAACCACAGTGTGCCAGTGACCGTCTAACCACAGTGTGCCAGTGACCGTCTAACCACAGTGTGCCAGAGTGACCGTCTAACCACAGTGTGCCAGTGACCGTCTAACCACAGTGTGCCAGAGTGACCGTCTAACCACAGTGTGCCAGAGTGACCGTCTAACCACAGTGTGCCAGAGTGACCGTCTAACCACAGTGTGCCAGTGACCGTCTAACCACAGTGTGCCAGAGTGACCGTCTAACCACAGTGTGCCAGAGTGACCGTCTAACCACAGTGTGCCAGAGTGACCGTCTAACCACAGTGTGCCAGAGTGACTGTCTAACCACAGTGTGCCAGAGTGACCGTCTAACCACAGTGTGCCAGAGTGACCGTCTAACCACAGTGTGCCAGAGTGACCGTCTAACCACAGTGTGCCAGTGACCGTCTAACCACAGTGTGCCAGTGACCGTCTAACCACAGTGTGCCAGAGTGACCGTCTAACCACAGTGTGCCAGAGTGACCGTCTAACCACAGTGTGCCAGAGTGACCGTCTAACCACAGTGTGCCAGAGTGACCGTCTAACCACAGTGTGCCAGAGTGACCGTCTAACCACAGTGTGCCAGTGACCGTCTAACCACAGTGTGCCAGTGACCGTCTAACCACAGTGTGCCAGAGTGACCGTCTAACCACAGTGTGCCAGAGTGACCGTCTAACCACAGTGTGCCAGTGACCGTCTAACCACAGTGTGCCAGAGTGACCGTCTAACCACAGTGTGCCAAAGTGACCGTCTAACCACAGTGTGCCAGAGTGACCGTCTAACCACAGTGTGCCAGAGTGACCGTCTAACCACAGTGTGCTAGTGACCGTCTAACCACAGTGTGCCAGTGACCGTCTAACCACAGTGTGCCAGAGTGACCGTCTAACCACAGTGTGCCAGTGACCGTCTAACCACAGTGTGCCAGTGACCGTCTAACCACAGTGTGCCAGACTGTCCGTCTAACCACAGTGTGCCAGTGACCGTCTAACCACAGTGTGCCAGAGTGACCGTCTAACCACAGTGTGCCAGTGACCGTCTAACCACAGTGTGCCAGAGTGACCGTCTAACCACAGTGTGCCAGAGTGATCGTCTAACCACAGTTTGCCAGAGTGACCGTCTAACCACAGTGTGCCAGAGTGACCGTCTAACCACAGTGTGCCAGAGTGACCGTCTAACCACAGTGTGCCAGAGTGACCGTCTAACCACAGTGTGCCAGAGTGACCGTCTAACCACAGTGTTCCAGAGTGACCGTCTAACCACAGTGTGCCAGTGACCGTCTAACCACAGTGTGCCAGAGTGACCGTCTAACCACAGTGTGCCAGAGTGACCGTCTAACCACGGTGTGCCAGAGTGACCGTCTAACCACAGTGTGCCAGAGTGACCGTCTAACCACAGTGTGCCAGAGTGAAAGTCTAACCACAGTGTGCCAGAGTGACCGTCTAACCACAGTGTGCCAGAGTGACCGTCTAAGCACAGTGTGCCATGTACCGTCTAACCACAGTGTGCCAGTGACCGTCTAACCACAGTGTGCCAGAGTGACCGTCTACCCACAGTGTGCCAGAGTGACCGTCTAACCACAGTGTACCAGAGTGACCGTCTAACCACAGTGTGCCAGAGTGACCGTCTAACCACAGTGTGCCAGAGTGACCGTCTAACCACAGTGTGCCAGAGTGACCGTCTAACCACAGTGTGTTAGTGACCGTCTAACCACAGTGTGCCAGAGTGACCGTCTAACCACAGTGTGCCAGTGACCGTCCAACCACAGTGTGCCAGAGTGACCGTCTAACCACAGTGTGCCAGAGTGACCGTCTAACCACAGTGTGCCAGTGACCGTCTAACCAGTGTGCCAGAGTGACCGTCTAACCACAGTGTGCCAGAGTGACCGTCTAACCACAGTGTGCCAGAGTGACCGTCTAACCACAGTGTGCCAGTGACCGTCTAACCACAGTGTGCCAGTGACCCTCTAACCACAGTGTGCCAGAGTGACCGTCTAACCACAGTGTGCCAGTGACCGTCTAACCACAGTGTGCCAGAGTGACCGTCTAACCACAGTGTGCCAGAGTGACCGTCTAACCACAGTGTGCCAGAGTGACCGTCTAACCACAGTGTGCCAGAGTGACCGTCTAACCACAGTGTGCCAGTGACCGTCTAACCACAGTGTTCCAGAGTGACCGTCTAACCACAGTGTGCCAGAGTGACCGTGTAACCACAGTGTGCCAGAGTGACCGTCTAACCACAGTGTGCCAGTGACCGTCTAACCACAGTGTGCCAGTGACCGTCTAACCACAGTGTGCCAGAGTGACCGTCTAACCACAGTGTGCCAGAGTGACCGTCTAACCACAGTGTGCCAGAGTGACCGTCTAACCACAGTGTGCCAGAGTGACCGTCTAACCACAGTGTGCCAGTGACCGTCTAACCACAGTGTGCCAGTGACCGTCTAACCACAGTGTGCCAGTGACCGTCTAACCACAGTGAGCCAGAGTGACCGTCTAACCACAGTGTGCCAGAGTGACCGTCTAACCACAGTGTGCCAGAGTGACCGTCTAACCACAGTGTGCCAGAGTGACCGTCTAACCACAGTGCGCCAGAGTGACCGTCTAACTACAGTGCGCCAGAGTGACCGTCTAACCACAGTGTGCCAGAGTGACCGTCTAACCACAGTGTGCCAGAGTGACCGTCTAACCACAGTGTGCCAGAGTGACCGTCTAACCACAGTGTGCCAGAGTGACCGTCTAACCACAGTGTGCCAGAGTGACCGTCTAACCACAGTGTGCCAGAGTGACCGTCTAACCACAGTGTGCCAGAGTGACCGTCTAACCACAGTGTGCCAGAGTGACCGTCTAACCACAGTGTGCCAGTGACCGTCTAACCACAGTGTGCCAGAGTGACCGTCTAACCACAGTGTGCCAGAGTGACCGTCTAACCACAGTGTGCCAGTGACCGTCTAACCACAGTGTGCCAGAGTGACCGTCTAACCACAGTGTGCCAGAGTGACCGTGTAACCACAGTGTGCCAGAGTGACCGTCTAACCACAGTGTGCCAGTGACCGTCTAACCACAGTGTGCCAGTGACCGTCTAACCACAGTGTGCCAGAGTGACCGTCTAACCACAGTGTGCCAGTGACCGTCTAACCACAGTGTGCCAGAGTGACCGTCTAACCACAGTGTGCCAGAGTGACCGTCTAACCACAGTGTGCCAGAGTGACCGTCTAACCACAGTGTGCCAGTGACCGTCTAACCACAGTGTGCCAGAGTGACCGTCTAACCACAGTGTGCCAGAGTGACCGTCTAACCACAGTGTGCCAGAGTGACCGTCTAACCACAGTGTGCCAGAGTGACTGTCTAACCACAGTGTGCCAGAGTGACCGTCTAACCACAGTGTGCCAGAGTGACCGTCTAACCACAGTGTGCCAGAGTGACCGTCTAACCACAGTGTGCCAGTGACCGTCTAACCACAGTGTGCCAGTGACCGTCTAACCACAGTGTGCCAGAGTGACCGTCTAACCACAGTGTGCCAGAGTGACCGTCTAACCACAGTGTGCCAGAGTGACCGTCTAACCACAGTGTGCCAGAGTGACCGTCTAACCACAGTGTGCCAGAGTGACCGTCTAACCACAGTGTGCCAGTGACCGTCTAACCACAGTGTGCCAGTGACCGTCTAACCACAGTGTGCCAGAGTGACCGTCTAACCACAGTGTGCCAGAGTGACCGTCTAACCACAGTGTGCCAGTGACCGTCTAACCACAGTGTGCCAGAGTGACCGTCTAACCACAGTGTGCCAAAGTGACCGTCTAACCACAGTGTGCCAGAGTGACCGTCTAACCACAGTGTGCCAGAGTGACCGTCTAACCACAGTGTGCTAGTGACCGTCTAACCACAGTGTGCCAGTGACCGTCTAACCACAGTGTGCCAGAGTGACCGTCTAACCACAGTGTGCCAGTGACCGTCTAACCACAGTGTGCCAGTGACCGTCTAACCACAGTGTGCCAGACTGTCCGTCTAACCACAGTGTGCCAGTGACCGTCTAACCACAGTGTGCCAGAGTGACCGTCTAACCACAGTGTGCCAGTGACCGTCTAACCACAGTGTGCCAGAGTGACCGTCTAACCACAGTGTGCCAGAGTGATCGTCTAACCACAGTTTGCCAGAGTGACCGTCTAACCACAGTGTGCCAGAGTGACCGTCTAACCACAGTGTGCCAGAGTGACCGTCTAACCACAGTGTGCCAGAGTGACCGTCTAACCACAGTGTGCCAGAGTGACCGTTTAACCACAGTGTTCCAGAGTGACCGTCTAACCACAGTGTGCCAGTGACCGTCTAACCACAGTGTGCCAGAGTGACCGTCTAACCACAGTGTGCCAGAGTGACCGTCTAACCACGGTGTGCCAGAGTGACCGTCTAACCACAGTGTGCCAGAGTGACCGTCTAACCACAGTGTGCCAGAGTGAAAGTCTAACCACAGTGTGCCAGAGTGACCGTCTAACCACAGTGTGCCAGAGTGACCGTCTAAGCACAGTGTGCCATGTACCGTCTAACCACAGTGTGCCAGTGACCGTGTAACCACAGTGTGCCAGAGTGACCGTCTACCCACAGTGTGCCAGAGTGACCGTCTAACCACAGTGTGCCAGAGTGACCGTCTAACCACAGTGTGCCAGAGTGACCGTCTAACCACAGTGTGCCAGAGTGACCGTCTAACCACAGTGTGCCAGTGACCGTCTAACCACAGTGTGCCAGTGACGTCTAACCACAGTGTGCCAGAGTGACCGTCAAACCACAGTGTGCCAGAGTGAGCGTCTAACCACAGTGTGCCAGAGTGACCGTCTAACCACAATGTGCCAGTGACCGTCTAACCACAGTGAGCCAGAGTGACCGTCTAACCACAGTGTGCCAGTGACCGTCTAACCACAGTGTGCCAGAGTGACCGTCTAACCACAGTGTGCCAGAGTGATCGTCTAACCACAGTGTGCCAGAGTGACCGTCTAACCACAGTGTGCCAGAGTGACCGTCTAACCACAGTGTGCCAGTGACCGTCTAACCACAGTGTGCCAGAGTGACCGTCTAACCACAGTGTGCCAGAGTGACCGTCTAACCACAGTGTGCCAGAGTGACCGTCTAACCACAGTGTGCCAGAGTGACCGTCTAACCACAGTGTGCCAGAGTGACCGTCTAACCACTTTTTGCCAGTGACCGTCTAACCACAGTGTGCCAGTGACCGTCTAACCACAGTGTGCCAGTGACCGTCTAACCACAGTGTGCCAGAGTGACCGTCTAACCACAGTGTGCCAGAGTGACCGTCTAACCACAGTGTGCCAGTGACCGTCTAACCACAGTGTGCCAGAGTGACCGTCTAACCACAGTGTGCCAGAGTGACCGTCTAACCACAGTGTGCCAGAGTGACCGTCTAACCACAGTGTGCCAGAGTGACCGTCTAACCACAGTGTGCCAGTGACCGTCTAACCACAGTGTGCCAGTGACCGTCTAACCACAGTGTGCCAGAGTGACCGTCTAACCACAGTGTGCCAGTGACCGTCTCACCACAGTGTGCCAGTGACCGTCTAACCACAGTGTGCCAGACTGTCCGTCTAACCACAGTGTGCCAGTGACCGTCTAACCACAGTGTGCCAGACTGTCCGTCTAACCACAGTGTGCCAGTGACCGTCTAACCACAGTGTGCCAGAGTGACCGTCTAACCACAGTGTGCCAGAGTGATCGTCTAACCACAGTGTGCCAGAGTGACCGTCTAACCACAGTGTGCCAGAGTGACCGTCTAACCACAGTGTGCCAGAGTGACCGTCTAACCACAGTGTGCCAGAGTGACCGTCTAACCACAGTGTGCCAGAGTGACCGTCTAACCACAGTGTTCCAGAGTGACCGTCTAACCACAGTGTGCCAGTGACCGTCTAACCACAGTGTGCCAGAGTGACCGTCTAACCACAGTGTGCCAGAGTGACCGTCTAACCACGGTGTGCCAGAGTGACCGTCTAACCACAGTGTGCCAGAGTGACCGTCTAACCACAGTGTGCCAGAGTGACCGTCTAACCACAGTGTGTCAGAGTGACCGTCTAACCACAGTGTGCCAGAGTGACCGTCTAACCACAGTGTGCCAGAGTGACCGTCTAAGCACAGTGTGCCATGTACCGTCTAACCACAGTGTGCCAGTGACCGTCTAACCACAGTGTGCCAGAGTGACCGTCTAACCACAGTGTGCCAGAGTGACCGTCTAACCACAGTGTGCCAGAGTGACCGTCTAACCACAGTGTGCCAGAGTGACCGTCTAACCACAATGTGCCAGAGTGACCGTCTAACCACAGTGAGCCAGAGTGACCGTCTAACCACAGTGTGCCAGAGTGACCGTCTAACCACAGTGTGCCAGAGTGACCGTCTAACCACAGTGTGCCAGAGTGATCGTCTAACCACAGTGTGCCAGAGTGACCGTCTAACCACAATGTGCCAGTGACCGTCTAACCACAGTGTGCCAGAGTGACCGTCTAACCACAGTGTGCCAGTGACCGTCTAACCACAGTGTGCCAGAGTGACCGTCTAACCACAATGTGCCAGTGACCGTCTAACCACAGTGTGCCAGAGTGACCGTCTAACCACAGTGTGCCAGTGACCGTCTAACCACAGTGTGCCAGAGTGACCGTCTAACCACAGTGTGCCAGAGTGACCGTCTAACCACAGTGTGCCAGTGACCGTCGAACCACAGTGTGCCATGTACCGTCTAACCACAGTGTGCCAGTGACCGTCTAACCACAGTGTGCCAGAGTGACCGTCTAACCACAGTGTGCCAGAGTGACCGTCTAACCACAGTGTGCCAGAGTGACCGTCTAACCACAGTGTGCCACAGTGACCGTCTAACCACAGTGTGCCAGAGTGACCGTCTAACCACAGTGTGCCAGAGTGACCGTCTAACCACAGTGTGCCAGTGACCGTCTAACCACAGTGTGCCAGTGACCGTCTAACCACAGTGTGCCAGTGACCGTCTAACCACAGTGTGCCAGAGTGACCGTCTAACCACAGTGTGCCAGTGACCGTCTAACCACAGTGTGCCAGTGACCGTCTAACCACAGTGTGCCAGACTGTCCGTCTAACCACAGTGTGCCAGTGACCGTCTAACCACAGTGTGCCAGAGTGACCGTCTAACCACAGTGTGCCAGTGACCGTCTAACCACAGTGTGCCAGAGTGACCGTCTAACCACAGTGTGCCAGAGTGATCGTCTAACCACAGTTTGCCAGAGTGACCGTCTAACCACAGTGTGCCAGAGTGACCGTCTAACCACAGTGTGCCAGAGTGACCGTCTAACCACAGTGTGCCAGAGTGACCGTCTAACCACAGTGTGCCAGAGTGACCGTCTAACCACAGTGTTCCAGAGTGACCGTCTAACCACAGTGTGCCAGTGACCGTCTAACCACAGTGTGCCAGAGTGACCGTCTAACCACAGTGTGCCAGAGTGACCGTCTAACCACGGTGTGCCAGAGTGACCGTCTAACCACAGTGTGCCAGAGTGACCGTCTAACCACAGTGTGCCAGAGTGAAAGTCTAACCACAGTGTGCCAGAGTGACCGTCTAACCACAGTGTGCCAGAGTGACCGTCTAAGCACAGTGTGCCATGTACCGTCTAACCACAGTGTGCCAGTGACCGTGTAACCACAGTGTGCCAGAGTGACCGTCTACCCACAGTGTGCCAGAGTGACCGTCTAACCACAGTGTGCCAGAGTGACCGTCTAACCACAGTGTGCCAGAGTGACCGTCTAACCACAGTGTGCCAGAGTGACCGTCTAACCACAGTGTGCCAGTGACCGTCTAACCACAGTGTGCCAGTGACGTCTAACCACAGTGTGCCAGAGTGACCGTCAAACCACAGTGTGCCAGAGTGAGCGTCTAACCACAGTGTGCCAGAGTGACCGTCTAACCACAATGTGCCAGTGACCGTCTAACCACAGTGAGCCAGAGTGACCGTCTAACCACAGTGTGCCAGTGACCGTCTAACCACAGTGTGCCAGAGTGACCGTCTAACCACAGTGTGCCAGAGTGATCGTCTAACCACAGTGTGCCAGAGTGACCGTCTAACCACAGTGTGCCAGAGTGACCGTCTAACCACAGTGTGCCAGTGACCGTCTAACCACAGTGTGCCAGAGTGACCGTCTAACCACAGTGTGCCAGAGTGACCGTCTAACCACAGTGTGCCAGAGTGACCGTCTAACCACAGTGTGCCAGAGTGACCGTCTAACCACAGTGTGCCAGAGTGACCGTCTAACCACTTTTTGCCAGTGACCGTCTAACCACAGTGTGCCAGTGACCGTCTAACCACAGTGTGCCAGTGACCGTCTAACCACAGTGTGCCAGAGTGACCGTCTAACCACAGTGTGCCAGAGTGACCGTCTAACCACAGTGTGCCAGTGACCGTCTAACCACAGTGTGCCAGAGTGACCGTCTAACCACAGTGTGCCAGAGTGACCGTCTAACCACAGTGTGCCAGAGTGACCGTCTAACCACAGTGTGCCAGAGTGACCGTCTAACCACAGTGTGCCAGTGACCGTCTAACCACAGTGTGCCAGTGACCGTCTAACCACAGTGTGCCAGAGTGACCGTCTAACCACAGTGTGCCAGTGACCGTCTCACCACAGTGTGCCAGTGACCGTCTAACCACAGTGTGCCAGACTGTCCGTCTAACCACAGTGTGCCAGTGACCGTCTAACCACAGTGTGCCAGACTGTCCGTCTAACCACAGTGTGCCAGTGACCGTCTAACCACAGTGTGCCAGAGTGACCGTCTAACCACAGTGTGCCAGAGTGATCGTCTAACCACAGTGTGCCAGAGTGACCGTCTAACCACAGTGTGCCAGAGTGACCGTCTAACCACAGTGTGCCAGAGTGACCGTCTAACCACAGTGTGCCAGAGTGACCGTCTAACCACAGTGTGCCAGAGTGACCGTCTAACCACAGTGTTCCAGAGTGACCGTCTAACCACAGTGTGCCAGTGACCGTCTAACCACAGTGTGCCAGAGTGACCGTCTAACCACAGTGTGCCAGAGTGACCGTCTAACCACGGTGTGCCAGAGTGACCGTCTAACCACAGTGTGCCAGAGTGACCGTCTAACCACAGTGTGCCAGAGTGACCGTCTAACCACAGTGTGTCAGAGTGACCGTCTAACCACAGTGTGCCAGAGTGACCGTCTAACCACAGTGTGCCAGAGTGACCGTCTAAGCACAGTGTGCCATGTACCGTCTAACCACAGTGTGCCAGTGACCGTCTAACCACAGTGTGCCAGAGTGACCGTCTAACCACAGTGTGCCAGAGTGACCGTCTAACCACAGTGTGCCAGAGTGACCGTCTAACCACAGTGTGCCAGAGTGACCGTCTAACGACAATGTGCCAGAGTGACCGTCTAACCACAGTGAGCCAGAGTGACCGTCTAACCACAGTGTGCCAGAGTGACCGTCTAACCACAGTGTGCCAGAGTGACCGTCTAACCACAGTGTGCCAGAGTGATCGTCTAACCACAGTGTGCCAGAGTGACCGTCTAACCACAATGTGCCAGTGACCGTCTAACCACAGTGTGCCAGAGTGACCGTCTAACCACAGTGTGCCAGTGACCGTCTAACCACAGTGTGCCAGAGTGACCGTCTAACCACAATGTGCCAGTGACCGTCTAACCACAGTGTGCCAGAGTGACCGTCTAACCACAGTGTGCCAGTGACCGTCTAACCACAGTGTGCCAGAGTGACCGTCTAACCACAGTGTGCCAGAGTGACCGTCTAACCACAGTGTGCCAGTGACCGTCGAACCACAGTGTGCCATGTACCGTCTAACCACAGTGTGCCAGTGACCGTCTAACCACAGTGTGCCAGAGTGACCGTCTAACCACAGTGTGCCAGAGTGACCGTCTAACCACAGTGTGCCAGAGTGACCGTCTAACCACAGTGTGCCACAGTGACCGTCTAACCACAGTGTGCCAGAGTGACCGTCTAACCACAGTGTGCCAGAGTGACCGTCTAACCACAGTGTGCCAGTGACCGTCTAACCACAGTGTGCCAGTGACCGTCTAACCACAGTGTGCCAGTGACCGTCTAACCACAGTGTGCCAGTGACCGTCTAACCACAGTGTGCCGGTGACCGTCTAACCACAGTGTGCCAGTGACCGTCTAACCACAGTGTGCCAGAGTGACCGTCTAACCACAGTGTGCCAGTGACCGTCTAACCACAGTGTGCCAGTGACCGTCTAACCACAGTGTGCCAGTGACCGTCTAACCAGTGTGCCAGAGTGACCGTCTAACCACAGTGTGCCAGAGTGACCGTCTAACCACAGTGTGCCAGTGACCGTCGAACCACAGTGTGCCAGTGACCGTCTAACCACAGTAGGCCAGAGTGACTGTCTAACCACAGTGTGCCAGAGTGACCGTCTAACCACAGTGTGCCAGTGACCGTCTAACCACAGTGTGCCAGAGTGACCGTCTAACCACAGTGTGCCAGAGTGACCGTCTAACCACAGTGTGCCAGAGTGACCGTCTAACCACAGTGTGCCAGTGACCGTCTAACCACAGTGTGCCAGAGTGACCGTCTAACCACAGTGTGCCAGAGTGACCGTCTAACCACAGTGTGCCAGTGACCGTCTAATCACAGTATGCCAGTGACCGTCTAACCACAGTGTGCCAGAGTGACCGTCTAACCACAGTGTGCCAGTGACCGTCTAACTACAGTGCGCCAGAGTGACCGTCTAACCACAGTGTGCCAGAGTGACCGTCTAACCACAGTGTGCCAGAGTGACCGTCTAACCACAGTGTGCCAGAGTGACCGTCTAACCACAGTGTGCCAGAGTGACCGTCTAACCACAGTGTGCCAGAGTGACCGTCTAACCACAGTGTGCCAGAGTGACCGTCTAACCACAGTGTGCCAGAGTGACCGTCTAACCACAGTGTGCCAGAGTGACCGTCTAACCACAGTGTGCCAGTGACCGTCTAACCACAGTGTGCCAGAGTGACCGTCTAACCACAGTGTGCCAGAGTGACCGTCTAACCACAGTGTGCCAGTGACCGTCTAACCACAGTGTGCCAGAGTGACCGTCTAACCACAGTGTGCCAGAGTGACCGTGTAACCACAGTGTGCCAGAGTGACCGTCTAACCACAGTGTGCCAGTGACCGTCTAACCACAGTGTGCCAGTGACCGTCTAACCACAGTGTGCCAGAGTGACCGTCTAACCACAGTGTGCCAGTGACCGTCTAACCACAGTGTGCCAGAGTGACCGTCTAACCACAGTGTGCCAGAGTGACCGTCTAACCACAGTGTGCCAGAGTGACCGTCTAACCACAGTGTGCCAGTGACCGTCTAACCACAGTGTGCCAGAGTGACCGTCTAACCACAGTGTGCCAGAGTGACCGTCTAACCACAGTGTGCCAGAGTGACCGTCTAACCACAGTGTGCCAGAGTGACTGTCTAACCACAGTGTGCCAGAGTGACCGTCTAACCACAGTGTGCCAGAGTGACCGTCTAACCACAGTGTGCCAGAGTGACCGTCTAACCACAGTGTGCCAGTGACCGTCTAACCACAGTGTGCCAGTGACCGTCTAACCACAGTGTGCCAGAGTGACCGTCTAACCACAGTGTGCCAGAGTGACCGTCTAACCACAGTGTGCCAGAGTGACCGTCTAACCACAGTGTGCCAGAGTGACCGTCTAACCACAGTGTGCCAGAGTGACCGTCTAACCACAGTGTGCCAGTGACCGTCTAACCACAGTGTGCCAGTGACCGTCTAACCACAGTGTGCCAGAGTGACCGTCTAACCACAGTGTGCCAGAGTGACCGTCTAACCACAGTGTGCCAGTGACCGTCTAACCACAGTGTGCCAGAGTGACCGTCTAACCACAGTGTGCCAAAGTGACCGTCTAACCACAGTGTGCCAGAGTGACCGTCTAACCACAGTGTGCCAGAGTGACCGTCTAACCACAGTGTGCTAGTGACCGTCTAACCACAGTGTGCCAGTGACCGTCTAACCACAGTGTGCCAGAGTGACCGTCTAACCACAGTGTGCCAGTGACCGTCTAACCACAGTGTGCCAGTGACCGTCTAACCACAGTGTGCCAGACTGTCCGTCTAACCACAGTGTGCCAGTGACCGTCTAACCACAGTGTGCCAGAGTGACCGTCTAACCACAGTGTGCCAGTGACCGTCTAACCACAGTGTGCCAGAGTGACCGTCTAACCACAGTGTGCCAGAGTGATCGTCTAACCACAGTTTGCCAGAGTGACCGTCTAACCACAGTGTGCCAGAGTGACCGTCTAACCACAGTGTGCCAGAGTGACCGTCTAACCACAGTGTGCCAGAGTGACCGTCTAACCACAGTGTGCCAGAGTGACCGTCTAACCACAGTGTTCCAGAGTGACCGTCTAACCACAGTGTGCCAGTGACCGTCTAACCACAGTGTGCCAGAGTGACCGTCTAACCACAGTGTGCCAGAGTGACCGTCTAACCACGGTGTGCCAGAGTGACCGTCTAACCACAGTGTGCCAGAGTGACCGTCTAACCACAGTGTGCCAGAGTGAAAGTCTAACCACAGTGTGCCAGAGTGACCGTCTAACCACAGTGTGCCAGAGTGACCGTCTAAGCACAGTGTGCCATGTACCGTCTAACCACAGTGTGCCAGTGACCGTCTAACCACAGTGTGCCAGAGTGACCGTCTACCCACAGTGTGCCAGAGTGACCGTCTAACCACAGTGTACCAGAGTGACCGTCTAACCACAGTGTGCCAGAGTGACCGTCTAACCACAGTGTGCCAGAGTGACCGTCTAACCACAGTGTGCCAGAGTGACCGTCTAACCACAGTGTGTTAGTGACCGTCTAACCACAGTGTGCCAGAGTGACCGTCTAACCACAGTGTGCCAGTGACCGTCCAACCACAGTGTGCCAGAGTGACCGTCTAACCACAGTGTGCCAGAGTGACCGTCTAACCACAGTGTGCCAGTGACCGTCTAACCAGTGTGCCAGAGTGACCGTCTAACCACAGTGTGCCAGAGTGACCGTCTAACCACAGTGTGCCAGAGTGACCGTCTAACCACAGTGTGCCAGTGACCGTCTAACCACAGTGTGCCAGTGACCCTCTAACCACAGTGTGCCAGAGTGACCGTCTAACCACAGTGTGCCAGTGACCGTCTAACCACAGTGTGCCAGAGTGACCGTCTAACCACAGTGTGCCAGAGTGACCGTCTAACCACAGTGTGCCAGAGTGACCGTCTAACCACAGTGTGCCAGAGTGACCGTCTAACCACAGTGTGCCAGTGACCGTCTAACCACAGTGTTCCAGAGTGACCGTCTAACCACAGTGTGCCAGAGTGACCGTGTAACCACAGTGTGCCAGAGTGACCGTCTAACCACAGTGTGCCAGTGACCGTCTAACCACAGTGTGCCAGTGACCGTCTAACCACAGTGTGCCAGAGTGACCGTCTAACCACAGTGTGCCAGAGTGACCGTCTAACCACAGTGTGCCAGAGTGACCGTCTAACCACAGTGTGCCAGAGTGACCGTCTAACCACAGTGTGCCAGTGACCGTCTAACCACAGTGTGCCAGTGACCGTCTAACCACAGTGTGCCAGTGACCGTCTAACCACAGTGAGCCAGAGTGACCGTCTAACCACAGTGTGCCAGAGTGACCGTCTAACCACAGTGTGCCAGAGTGACCGTCTAACCACAGTGTGCCAGAGTGACCGTCTAACCACAGTGCGCCAGAGTGACCGTCTAACTACAGTGCGCCAGAGTGACCGTCTAACCACAGTGTGCCAGAGTGACCGTCTAACCACAGTGTGCCAGAGTGACCGTCTAACCACAGTGTGCCAGAGTGACCGTCTAACCACAGTGTGCCAGAGTGACCGTCTAACCACAGTGTGCCAGAGTGACCGTCTAACCACAGTGTGCCAGAGTGACCGTCTAACCACAGTGTGCCAGAGTGACCGTCTAACCACAGTGTGCCAGAGTGACCGTCTAACCACAGTGTGCCAGTGACCGTCTAACCACAGTGTGCCAGAGTGACCGTCTAACCACAGTGTGCCAGAGTGACCGTCTAACCACAGTGTGCCAGTGACCGTCTAACCACAGTGTGCCAGAGTGACCGTCTAACCACAGTGTGCCAGAGTGACCGTGTAACCACAGTGTGCCAGAGTGACCGTCTAACCACAGTGTGCCAGTGACCGTCTAACCACAGTGTGCCAGTGACCGTCTAACCACAGTGTGCCAGAGTGACCGTCTAACCACAGTGTGCCAGTGACCGTCTAACCACAGTGTGCCAGAGTGACCGTCTAACCACAGTGTGCCAGAGTGACCGTCTAACCACAGTGTGCCAGAGTGACCGTCTAACCACAGTGTGCCAGTGACCGTCTAACCACAGTGTGCCAGAGTGACCGTCTAACCACAGTGTGCCAGAGTGACCGTCTAACCACAGTGTGCCAGAGTGACCGTCTAACCACAGTGTGCCAGAGTGACTGTCTAACCACAGTGTGCCAGAGTGACCGTCTAACCACAGTGTGCCAGAGTGACCGTCTAACCACAGTGTGCCAGAGTGACCGTCTAACCACAGTGTGCCAGTGACCGTCTAACCACAGTGTGCCAGTGACCGTCTAACCACAGTGTGCCAGAGTGACCGTCTAACCACAGTGTGCCAGAGTGACCGTCTAACCACAGTGTGCCAGAGTGACCGTCTAACCACAGTGTGCCAGAGTGACCGTCTAACCACAGTGTGCCAGAGTGACCGTCTAACCACAGTGTGCCAGTGACCGTCTAACCACAGTGTGCCAGTGACCGTCTAACCACAGTGTGCCAGAGTGACCGTCTAACCACAGTGTGCCAGAGTGACCGTCTAACCACAGTGTGCCAGTGACCGTCTAACCACAGTGTGCCAGAGTGACCGTCTAACCACAGTGTGCCAAAGTGACCGTCTAACCACAGTGTGCCAGAGTGACCGTCTAACCACAGTGTGCCAGAGTGACCGTCTAACCACAGTGTGCTAGTGACCGTCTAACCACAGTGTGCCAGTGACCGTCTAACCACAGTGTGCCAGAGTGACCGTCTAACCACAGTGTTCCAGTGACCGTCTAACCACAGTGTGCCAGTGACCGTCTAACCACAGTGTGCCAGACTGTCCGTCTAACCACAGTGTGCCAGTGACCGTCTAACCACAGTGTGCCAGAGTGACCGTCTAACCACAGTGTGCCAGTGACCGTCTAACCACAGTGTGCCAGAGTGACCGTCTAACCACAGTGTGCCAGAGTGATCGTCTAACCACAGTTTGCCAGAGTGACCGTCTAACCACAGTGTGCCAGAGTGACCGTCTAACCACAGTGTGCCAGAGTGACCGTCTAACCACAGTGTGCCAGAGTGACCGTCTAACCACAGTGTGCCAGAGTGACCGTCTAACCACAGTGTTCCAGAGTGACCGTCTAACCACAGTGTGCCAGTGACCGTCTAACCACAGTGTGCCAGAGTGACCGTCTAACCACAGTGTGCCAGAGTGACCGTCTAACCACGGTGTGCCAGAGTGACCGTCTAACCACAGTGTGCCAGAGTGACCGTCTAACCACAGTGTGCCAGAGTGAAAGTCTAACCACAGTGTGCCAGAGTGACCGTCTAACCACAGTGTGCCAGAGTGACCGTCTAAGCACAGTGTGCCATGTACCGTCTAACCACAGTGTGCCAGTGACCGTGTAACCACAGTGTGCCAGAGTGACCGTCTACCCACAGTGTGCCAGAGTGACCGTCTAACCACAGTGTGCCAGAGTGACCGTCTAACCACAGTGTGCCAGAGTGACCGTCTAACCACAGTGTGCCAGAGTGACCGTCTAACCACAGTGTGCCAGTGACCGTCTAACCACAGTGTGCCAGTGACGTCTAACCACAGTGTGCCAGAGTGACCGTCAAACCACAGTGTGCCAGAGTGAGCGTCTAACCACAGTGTGCCAGAGTGACCGTCTAACCACAATGTGCCAGTGACCGTCTAACCACAGTGAGCCAGAGTGACCGTCTAACCACAGTGTGCCAGTGACCGTCTAACCACAGTGTGCCAGAGTGACCGTCTAACCACAGTGTGCCAGAGTGATCGTCTAACCACAGTGTGCCAGAGTGACCGTCTAACCACAGTGTGCCAGAGTGACCGTCTAACCACAGTGTGCCAGTGACCGTCTAACCACAGTGTGCCAGAGTGACCGTCTAACCACAGTGTGCCAGAGTGACCGTCTAACCACAGTGTGCCAGAGTGACCGTCTAACCACAGTGTGCCAGAGTGACCGTCTAACCACAGTGTGCCAGAGTGACCGTCTAACCACTTTTTGCCAGTGACCGTCTAACCACAGTGTGCCAGTGACCGTCTAACCACAGTGTGCCAGTGACCGTCTAACCACAGTGTGCCAGAGTGACCGTCTAACCACAGTGTGCCAGAGTGACCGTCTAACCACAGTGTGCCAGTGACCGTCTAACCACAGTGTGCCAGAGTGACCGTCTAACCACAGTGTGCCAGAGTGACCGTCTAACCACAGTGTGCCAGAGTGACCGTCTAACCACAGTGTGCCAGAGTGACCGTCTAACCACAGTGTGCCAGTGACCGTCTAACCACAGTGTGCCAGTGACCGTCTAACCACAGTGTGCCAGAGTGACCGTCTAACCACAGTGTGCCAGTGACCGTCTCACCACAGTGTGCCAGTGACCGTCTAACCACAGTGTGCCAGACTGTCCGTCTAACCACAGTGTGCCAGTGACCGTCTAACCACAGTGTGCCAGACTGTCCGTCTAACCACAGTGTGCCAGTGACCGTCTAACCACAGTGTGCCAGAGTGACCGTCTAACCACAGTGTGCCAGAGTGATCGTCTAACCACAGTGTGCCAGAGTGACCGTCTAACCACAGTGTGCCAGAGTGACCGTCTAACCACAGTGTGCCAGAGTGACCGTCTAACCACAGTGTGCCAGAGTGACCGTCTAACCACAGTGTGCCAGAGTGACCGTCTAACCACAGTGTTCCAGAGTGACCGTCTAACCACAGTGTGCCAGTGACCGTCTAACCACAGTGTGCCAGAGTGACCGTCTAACCACAGTGTGCCAGAGTGACCGTCTAACCACGGTGTGCCAGAGTGACCGTCTAACCACAGTGTGCCAGAGTGACCGTCTAACCACAGTGTGCCAGAGTGACCGTCTAACCACAGTGTGTCAGAGTGACCGTCTAACCACAGTGTGCCAGAGTGACCGTCTAACCACAGTGTGCCAGAGTGACCGTCTAAGCACAGTGTGCCATGTACCGTCTAACCACAGTGTGCCAGTGACCGTCTAACCACAGTGTGCCAGAGTGACCGTCTAACCACAGTGTGCCAGAGTGACCGTCTAACCACAGTGTGCCAGAGTGACCGTCTAACCACAGTGTGCCAGAGTGACCGTCTAACCACAATGTGCCAGAGTGACCGTCTAACCACAGTGAGCCAGAGTGACCGTCTAACCACAGTGTGCCAGAGTGACCGTCTAACCACAGTGTGCCAGAGTGACCGTCTAACCACAGTGTGCCAGAGTGATCGTCTAACCACAGTGTGCCAGAGTGACCGTCTAACCACAATGTGCCAGTGACCGTCTAACCACAGTGTGCCAGAGTGACCGTCTAACCACAGTGTGCCAGTGACCGTCTAACCACAGTGTGCCAGAGTGACCGTCTAACCACAATGTGCCAGTGACCGTCTAACCACAGTGTGCCAGAGTGACCGTCTAACCACAGTGTGCCAGTGACCGTCTAACCACAGTGTGCCAGAGTGACCGTCTAACCACAGTGTGCCAGAGTGACCGTCTAACCACAGTGTGCCAGTGACCGTCGAACCACAGTGTGCCATGTACCATCTAACCACAGTGTGCCAGTGACCGTCTAACCACAGTGTGCCAGAGTGACCGTCTAACCACAGTGTGCCAGAGTGACCGTCTAACCACAGTGTGCCAGAGTGACCGTCTAACCACAGTGTGCCACAGTGACCGTCTAACCACAGTGTGCCAGAGTGACCGTCTAACCACAGTGTGCCAGAGTGACCGTCTAACCACAGTGTGCCAGTGACCGTCTAACCACAGTGTGCCAGTGACCGTCTAACCACAGTGTGCCAGTGACCGTCTAACCACAGTGTGCCAGTGACCGTCTAACCACAGTGTGCCGGTGACCGTCTAACCACAGTGTGCCAGTGACCGTCTAACCACAGTGTGCCAGAGTGACCGTCTAACCACAGTGTGCCAGTGACCGTCTAACCACAGTGTGCCAGTGACCGTCTAACCACAGTGTGCCAGTGACCGTCTAACCAGTGTGCCAGAGTGACCGTCTAACCACAGTGTGCCAGAGTGACCGTCTAACCACAGTGTGCCAGTGACCGTCGAACCACAGTGTGCCAGTGACCGTCTAACCACAGTAGGCCAGAGTGACTGTCTAACCACAGTGTGCCAGAGTGACCGTCTAACCACAGTGTGCCAGTGACCGTCTAACCACAGTGTGCCAGAGTGACCGTCTAACCACAGTGTGCCAGAGTGACCGTCTAACCACAGTGTGCCAGAGTGACCGTCTAACCACAGTGTGCCAGTGACCGTCTAACCACAGTGTGCCAGAGTGACCGTCTAACCACAGTGTGCCAGAGTGACCGTCTAACCACAGTGTGCCAGTGACCGTCTAATCACAGTATGCCAGTGACCGTCTAACCACAGTGTGCCAGAGTGACCGTCTAACCACAGTGTGCCAGTGACCGTCTAACTACAGTGCGCCAGAGTGACCGTCTAACCACAGTGTGCCAGAGTGACCGTCTAACCACAGTGTGCCAGAGTGACCGTCTAACCACAGTGTGCCAGAGTGACCGTCTAACCACAGTGTGCCAGAGTGACCGTCTAACCACAGTGTGCCAGAGTGACCGTCTAACCACAGTGTGCCAGAGTGACCGTCTAACCACAGTGTGCCAGAGTGACCGTCTAACCACAGTGTGCCAGAGTGACCGTCTAACCACAGTGTGCCAGTGACCGTCTAACCACAGTGTGCCAGAGTGACCGTCTAACCACAGTGTGCCAGAGTGACCGTCTAACCACAGTGTGCCAGTGACCGTCTAACCACAGTGTGCCAGAGTGACCGTCTAACCACAGTGTGCCAGAGTGACCGTGTAACCACAGTGTGCCAGAGTGACCGTCTAACCACAGTGTGCCAGTGACCGTCTAACCACAGTGTGCCAGTGACCGTCTAACCACAGTGTGCCAGAGTGACCGTCTAACCACAGTGTGCCAGTGACCGTCTAACCACAGTGTGCCAGAGTGACCGTCTAACCACAGTGTGCCAGAGTGACCGTCTAACCACAGTGTGCCAGAGTGACCGTCTAACCACAGTGTGCCAGTGACCGTCTAACCACAGTGTGCCAGAGTGACCGTCTAACCACAGTGTGCCAGAGTGACCGTCTAACCACAGTGTGCCAGAGTGACCGTCTAACCACAGTGTGCCAGAGTGACTGTCTAACCACAGTGTGCCAGAGTGACCGTCTAACCACAGTGTGCCAGAGTGACCGTCTAACCACAGTGTGCCAGAGTGACCGTCTAACCACAGTGTGCCAGTGACCGTCTAACCACAGTGTGCCAGTGACCGTCTAACCACAGTGTGCCAGAGTGACCGTCTAACCACAGTGTGCCAGAGTGACCGTCTAACCACAGTGTGCCAGAGTGACCGTCTAACCACAGTGTGCCAGAGTGACCGTCTAACCACAGTGTGCCAGAGTGACCGTCTAACCACAGTGTGCCAGTGACCGTCTAACCACAGTGTGCCAGTGACCGTCTAACCACAGTGTGCCAGAGTGACCGTCTAACCACAGTGTGCCAGAGTGACCGTCTAACCACAGTGTGCCAGTGACCGTCTAACCACAGTGTGCCAGAGTGACCGTCTAACCACAGTGTGCCAAAGTGACCGTCTAACCACAGTGTGCCAGAGTGACCGTCTAACCACAGTGTGCCAGAGTGACCGTCTAACCACAGTGTGCTAGTGACCGTCTAACCACAGTGTGCCAGTGACCGTCTAACCACAGTGTGCCAGAGTGACCGTCTAACCACAGTGTGCCAGTGACCGTCTAACCACAGTGTGCCAGTGACCGTCTAACCACAGTGTGCCAGACTGTCCGTCTAACCACAGTGTGCCAGTGACCGTCTAACCACAGTGTGCCAGAGTGACCGTCTAACCACAGTGTGCCAGTGACCGTCTAACCACAGTGTGCCAGAGTGACCGTCTAACCACAGTGTGCCAGAGTGATCGTCTAACCACAGTTTGCCAGAGTGACCGTCTAACCACAGTGTGCCAGAGTGACCGTCTAACCACAGTGTGCCAGAGTGACCGTCTAACCACAGTGTGCCAGAGTGACCGTCTAACCACAGTGTGCCAGAGTGACCGTCTAACCACAGTGTTCCAGAGTGACCGTCTAACCACAGTGTGCCAGTGACCGTCTAACCACAGTGTGCCAGAGTGACCGTCTAACCACAGTGTGCCAGAGTGACCGTCTAACCACGGTGTGCCAGAGTGACCGTCTAACCACAGTGTGCCAGAGTGACCGTCTAACCACAGTGTGCCAGAGTGAAAGTCTAACCACAGTGTGCCAGAGTGACCGTCTAACCACAGTGTGCCAGAGTGACCGTCTAAGCACAGTGTGCCATGTACCGTCTAACCACAGTGTGCCAGTGACCGTCTAACCACAGTGTGCCAGAGTGACCGTCTACCCACAGTGTGCCAGAGTGACCGTCTAACCACAGTGTACCAGAGTGACCGTCTAACCACAGTGTGCCAGAGTGACCGTCTAACCACAGTGTGCCAGAGTGACCGTCTAACCACAGTGTGCCAGAGTGACCGTCTAACCACAGTGTGTTAGTGACCGTCTAACCACAGTGTGCCAGAGTGACCGTCTAACCACAGTGTGCCAGTGACCGTCCAACCACAGTGTGCCAGAGTGACCGTCTAACCACAGTGTGCCAGAGTGACCGTCTAACCACAGTGTGCCAGTGACCGTCTAACCAGTGTGCCAGAGTGACCGTCTAACCACAGTGTGCCAGAGTGACCGTCTAACCACAGTGTGCCAGAGTGACCGTCTAACCACAGTGTGCCAGTGACCGTCTAACCACAGTGTGCCAGTGACCCTCTAACCACAGTGTGCCAGAGTGACCGTCTAACCACAGTGTGCCAGTGACCGTCTAACCACAGTGTGCCAGAGTGACCGTCTAACCACAGTGTGCCAGAGTGACCGTCTAACCACAGTGTGCCAGAGTGACCGTCTAACCACAGTGTGCCAGAGTGACCGTCTAACCACAGTGTGCCAGTGACCGTCTAACCACAGTGTTCCAGAGTGACCGTCTAACCACAGTGTGCCAGAGTGACCGTGTAACCACAGTGTGCCAGAGTGACCGTCTAACCACAGTGTGCCAGTGACCGTCTAACCACAGTGTGCCAGTGACCGTCTAACCACAGTGTGCCAGAGTGACCGTCTAACCACAGTGTGCCAGAGTGACCGTCTAACCACAGTGTGCCAGAGTGACCGTCTAACCACAGTGTGCCAGAGTGACCGTCTAACCACAGTGTGCCAGTGACCGTCTAACCACAGTGTGCCAGTGACCGTCTAACCACAGTGTGCCAGTGACCGTCTAACCACAGTGAGCCAGAGTGACCGTCTAACCACAGTGTGCCAGAGTGACCGTCTAACCACAGTGTGCCAGAGTGACCGTCTAACCACAGTGTGCC
Organism: Arenicola marina; assembly: GCA_964019135.1. Classification (NCBI taxonomy): domain Eukaryota; kingdom Metazoa; phylum Annelida; class Polychaeta; family Arenicolidae; genus Arenicola; species Arenicola marina. Next base: position 45,521,673 of record OZ025253.1, on the reverse strand, counting down.
AGAGTGACCGTCTAACCACAGTGCGCCAGAGTGACCGTCTAACTACAGTGCGCCAGAGTGACCGTCTAACCACAGTGTGCCAGAGTGACCGTCTAACCACAGTGTGCCAGAGTGACCGTCTAACCACAGTGTGCCAGAGTGACCGTCTAACCACAGTGTGCCAGAGTGACCGTCTAACCACAGTGTGCCAGAGTGACCGTCTAACCACAGTGTGCCAGAGTGACCGTCTAACCACAGTGTGCCAGAGTGACCGTCTAACCACAGTGTGCCAGAGTGACCGTCTAACCACAGTGTGCCAGTGACCGTCTAACCACAGTGTGCCAGTGACCGTCTAACCACAGTGTGCCAGAGTGACCGTCTAACCACAGTGTGCCAGAGTGACCGTCTAACCACAGTGTGCCAGTGACCGTCTAACCACAGTGTGCCAGAGTGACCGTCTAACCACAGTGTGCCAAAGTGACCGTCTAACCACAGTGTGCCAGAGTGACCGTCTAACCACAGTGTGCCAGAGTGACCGTCTAACCACAGTGTGCTAGTGACCGTCTAACCACAGTGTGCCAGTGACCGTCTAACCACAGTGTGCCAGAGTGACCGTCTAACCACAGTGTGCCAGTGACCGTCTAACCACAGTGTGCCAGTGACCGTCTAACCACAGTGTGCCAGACTGTCCGTCTAACCACAGTGTGCCAGTGACCGTCTAACCACAGTGTGCCAGAGTGACCGTCTAACCACAGTGTGCCAGTGACCGTCTAACCACAGTGTGCCAGAGTGACCGTCTAACCACAGTGTGCCAGAGTGATCGTCTAACCACAGTTTGCCAGAGTGACCGTCTAACCACAGTGTGCCAGAGTGACCGTCTAACCACAGTGTGCCAGAGTGACCGTCTAACCACAGTGTGCCAGAGTGACCGTCTAACCACAGTGTGCCAGAGTGACCGTCTAACCACAGTGTTCCAGAGTGACCGTCTAACCACAGTGTGCCAGTGACCGTCTAACCACAGTGTGCCAGAGTGACCGTCTAACCACAGTGTGCCAGAGTGACCGTCTAACCACGGTGTGCCAGAGTGACCGTCTAACCACAGTGTGCCAGAGTGACCGTCTAACCACAGTGTGCCAGAGTGAAAGTCTAACCACAGTGTGCCAGAGTGACCGTCTAACCACAGTGTGCCAGAGTGACCGTCTAAGCACAGTGTGCCATGTACCGTCTAACCACAGTGTGCCAGTGACCGTCTAACCACAGTGTGCCAGAGTGACCGTCTACCCACAGTGTGCCAGAGTGACCGTCTAACCACAGTGTACCAGAGTGACCGTCTAACCACAGTGTGCCAGAGTGACCGTCTAACCACAGTGTGCCAGAGTGACCGTCTAACCACAGTGTGCCAGAGTGACCGTCTAACCACAGTGTGTTAGTGACCGTCTAACCACAGTGTGCCAGAGTGACCGTCTAACCACAGTGTGCCAGTGACCGTCCAACCACAGTGTGCCAGAGTGACCGTCTAACCACAGTGTGCCAGAGTGACCGTCTAACCACAGTGTGCCAGTGACCGTCTAACCAGTGTGCCAGAGTGACCGTCTAACCACAGTGTGCCAGAGTGACCGTCTAACCACAGTGTGCCAGAGTGACCGTCTAACCACAGTGTGCCAGTGACCGTCTAACCACAGTGTGCCAGTGACCCTCTAACCACAGTGTGCCAGAGTGACCGTCTAACCACAGTGTGCCAGTGACCGTCTAACCACAGTGTGCCAGAGTGACCGTCTAACCACAGTGTGCCAGAGTGACCGTCTAACCACAGTGTGCCAGAGTGACCGTCTAACCACAGTGTGCCAGAGTGACCGTCTAACCACAGTGTGCCAGTGACCGTCTAACCACAGTGTTCCAGAGTGACCGTCTAACCACAGTGTGCCAGAGTGACCGTGTAACCACAGTGTGCCAGAGTGACCGTCTAACCACAGTGTGCCAGTGACCGTCTAACCACAGTGTGCCAGTGACCGTCTAACCACAGTGTGCCAGAGTGACCGTCTAACCACAGTGTGCCAGAGTGACCGTCTAACCACAGTGTGCCAGAGTGACCGTCTAACCACAGTGTGCCAGAGTGACCGTCTAACCACAGTGTGCCAGTGACCGTCTAACCACAGTGTGCCAGTGACCGTCTAACCACAGTGTGCCAGTGACCGTCTAACCACAGTGAGCCAGAGTGACCGTCTAACCACAGTGTGCCAGAGTGACCGTCTAACCACAGTGTGCCAGAGTGACCGTCTAACCACAGTGTGCCAGAGTGACCGTCTAACCACAGTGCGCCAGAGTGACCGTCTAACTACAGTGCGCCAGAGTGACCGTCTAACCACAGTGTGCCAGAGTGACCGTCTAACCACAGTGTGCCAGAGTGACCGTCTAACCACAGTGTGCCAGAGTGACCGTCTAACCACAGTGTGCCAGAGTGACCGTCTAACCACAGTGTGCCAGAGTGACCGTCTAACCACAGTGTGCCAGAGTGACCGTCTAACCACAGTGTGCCAGAGTGACCGTCTAACCACAGTGTGCCAGAGTGACCGTCTAACCACAGTGTGCCAGTGACCGTCTAACCACAGTGTGCCAGAGTGACCGTCTAACCACAGTGTGCCAGAGTGACCGTCTAACCACAGTGTGCCAGTGACCGTCTAACCACAGTGTGCCAGAGTGACCGTCTAACCACAGTGTGCCAGAGTGACCGTGTAACCACAGTGTGCCAGAGTGACCGTCTAACCACAGTGTGCCAGTGACCGTCTAACCACAGTGTGCCAGTGACCGTCTAACCACAGTGTGCCAGAGTGACCGTCTAACCACAGTGTGCCAGTGACCGTCTAACCACAGTGTGCCAGAGTGACCGTCTAACCACAGTGTGCCAGAGTGACCGTCTAACCACAGTGTGCCAGAGTGACCGTCTAACCACAGTGTGCCAGTGACCGTCTAACCACAGTGTGCCAGAGTGACCGTCTAACCACAGTGTGCCAGAGTGACCGTCTAACCACAGTGTGCCAGAGTGACCGTCTAACCACAGTGTGCCAGAGTGACTGTCTAACCACAGTGTGCCAGAGTGACCGTCTAACCACAGTGTGCCAGAGTGACCGTCTAACCACAGTGTGCCAGAGTGACCGTCTAACCACAGTGTGCCAGTGACCGTCTAACCACAGTGTGCCAGTGACCGTCTAACCACAGTGTGCCAGAGTGACCGTCTAACCACAGTGTGCCAGAGTGACCGTCTAACCACAGTGTGCCAGAGTGACCGTCTAACCACAGTGTGCCAGAGTGACCGTCTAACCACAGTGTGCCAGAGTGACCGTCTAACCACAGTGTGCCAGTGACCGTCTAACCACAGTGTGCCAGTGACCGTCTAACCACAGTGTGCCAGAGTGACCGTCTAACCACAGTGTGCCAGAGTGACCGTCTAACCACAGTGTGCCAGTGACCGTCTAACCACAGTGTGCCAGAGTGACCGTCTAACCACAGTGTGCCAAAGTGACCGTCTAACCACAGTGTGCCAGAGTGACCGTCTAACCACAGTGTGCCAGAGTGACCGTCTAACCACAGTGTGCTAGTGACCGTCTAACCACAGTGTGCCAGTGACCGTCTAACCACAGTGTGCCAGAGTGACCGTCTAACCACAGTGTGCCAGTGACCGTCTAACCACAGTGTGCCAGTGACCGTCTAACCACAGTGTGCCAGACTGTCCGTCTAACCACAGTGTGCCAGTGACCGTCTAACCACAGTGTGCCAGAGTGACCGTCTAACCACAGTGTGCCAGTGACCGTCTAACCACAGTGTGCCAGAGTGACCGTCTAACCACAGTGTGCCAGAGTGATCGTCTAACCACAGTTTGCCAGAGTGACCGTCTAACCACAGTGTGCCAGAGTGACCGTCTAACCACAGTGTGCCAGAGTGACCGTCTAACCACAGTGTGCCAGAGTGACCGTCTAACCACAGTGTGCCAGAGTGACCGTCTAACCACAGTGTTCCAGAGTGACCGTCTAACCACAGTGTGCCAGTGACCGTCTAACCACAGTGTGCCAGAGTGACCGTCTAACCACAGTGTGCCAGAGTGACCGTCTAACCACGGTGTGCCAGAGTGACCGTCTAACCACAGTGTGCCAGAGTGACCGTCTAACCACAGTGTGCCAGAGTGAAAGTCTAACCACAGTGTGCCAGAGTGACCGTCTAACCACAGTGTGCCAGAGTGACCGTCTAAGCACAGTGTGCCATGTACCGTCTAACCACAGTGTGCCAGTGACCGTGTAACCACAGTGTGCCAGAGTGACCGTCTACCCACAGTGTGCCAGAGTGACCGTCTAACCACAGTGTGCCAGAGTGACCGTCTAACCACAGTGTGCCAGAGTGACCGTCTAACCACAGTGTGCCAGAGTGACCGTCTAACCACAGTGTGCCAGTGACCGTCTAACCACAGTGTGCCAGTGACGTCTAACCACAGTGTGCCAGAGTGACCGTCAAACCACAGTGTGCCAGAGTGAGCGTCTAACCACAGTGTGCCAGAGTGACCGTCTAACCACAATGTGCCAGTGACCGTCTAACCACAGTGAGCCAGAGTGACCGTCTAACCACAGTGTGCCAGTGACCGTCTAACCACAGTGTGCCAGAGTGACCGTCTAACCACAGTGTGCCAGAGTGATCGTCTAACCACAGTGTGCCAGAGTGACCGTCTAACCACAGTGTGCCAGAGTGACCGTCTAACCACAGTGTGCCAGTGACCGTCTAACCACAGTGTGCCAGAGTGACCGTCTAACCACAGTGTGCCAGAGTGACCGTCTAACCACAGTGTGCCAGAGTGACCGTCTAACCACAGTGTGCCAGAGTGACCGTCTAACCACAGTGTGCCAGAGTGACCGTCTAACCACTTTTTGCCAGTGACCGTCTAACCACAGTGTGCCAGTGACCGTCTAACCACAGTGTGCCAGTGACCGTCTAACCACAGTGTGCCAGAGTGACCGTCTAACCACAGTGTGCCAGAGTGACCGTCTAACCACAGTGTGCCAGTGACCGTCTAACCACAGTGTGCCAGAGTGACCGTCTAACCACAGTGTGCCAGAGTGACCGTCTAACCACAGTGTGCCAGAGTGACCGTCTAACCACAGTGTGCCAGAGTGACCGTCTAACCACAGTGTGCCAGTGACCGTCTAACCACAGTGTGCCAGTGACCGTCTAACCACAGTGTGCCAGAGTGACCGTCTAACCACAGTGTGCCAGTGACCGTCTCACCACAGTGTGCCAGTGACCGTCTAACCACAGTGTGCCAGACTGTCCGTCTAACCACAGTGTGCCAGTGACCGTCTAACCACAGTGTGCCAGACTGTCCGTCTAACCACAGTGTGCCAGTGACCGTCTAACCACAGTGTGCCAGAGTGACCGTCTAACCACAGTGTGCCAGAGTGATCGTCTAACCACAGTGTGCCAGAGTGACCGTCTAACCACAGTGTGCCAGAGTGACCGTCTAACCACAGTGTGCCAGAGTGACCGTCTAACCACAGTGTGCCAGAGTGACCGTCTAACCACAGTGTGCCAGAGTGACCGTCTAACCACAGTGTTCCAGAGTGACCGTCTAACCACAGTGTGCCAGTGACCGTCTAACCACAGTGTGCCAGAGTGACCGTCTAACCACAGTGTGCCAGAGTGACCGTCTAACCACGGTGTGCCAGAGTGACCGTCTAACCACAGTGTGCCAGAGTGACCGTCTAACCACAGTGTGCCAGAGTGACCGTCTAACCACAGTGTGTCAGAGTGACCGTCTAACCACAGTGTGCCAGAGTGACCGTCTAACCACAGTGTGCCAGAGTGACCGTCTAAGCACAGTGTGCCATGTACCGTCTAACCACAGTGTGCCAGTGACCGTCTAACCACAGTGTGCCAGAGTGACCGTCTAACCACAGTGTGCCAGAGTGACCGTCTAACCACAGTGTGCCAGAGTGACCGTCTAACCACAGTGTGCCAGAGTGACCGTCTAACCACAATGTGCCAGAGTGACCGTCTAACCACAGTGAGCCAGAGTGACCGTCTAACCACAGTGTGCCAGAGTGACCGTCTAACCACAGTGTGCCAGAGTGACCGTCTAACCACAGTGTGCCAGAGTGATCGTCTAACCACAGTGTGCCAGAGTGACCGTCTAACCACAATGTGCCAGTGACCGTCTAACCACAGTGTGCCAGAGTGACCGTCTAACCACAGTGTGCCAGTGACCGTCTAACCACAGTGTGCCAGAGTGACCGTCTAACCACAATGTGCCAGTGACCGTCTAACCACAGTGTGCCAGAGTGACCGTCTAACCACAGTGTGCCAGTGACCGTCTAACCACAGTGTGCCAGAGTGACCGTCTAACCACAGTGTGCCAGAGTGACCGTCTAACCACAGTGTGCCAGTGACCGTCGAACCACAGTGTGCCATGTACCGTCTAACCACAGTGTGCCAGTGACCGTCTAACCACAGTGTGCCAGAGTGACCGTCTAACCACAGTGTGCCAGAGTGACCGTCTAACCACAGTGTGCCAGAGTGACCGTCTAACCACAGTGTGCCACAGTGACCGTCTAACCACAGTGTGCCAGAGTGACCGTCTAACCACAGTGTGCCAGAGTGACCGTCTAACCACAGTGTGCCAGTGACCGTCTAACCACAGTGTGCCAGTGACCGTCTAACCACAGTGTGCCAGTGACCGTCTAACCACAGTGTGCCAGTGACCGTCTAACCACAGTGTGCCGGTGACCGTCTAACCACAGTGTGCCAGTGACCGTCTAACCACAGTGTGCCAGAGTGACCGTCTAACCACAGTGTGCCAGTGACCGTCTAACCACAGTGTGCCAGTGACCGTCTAACCACAGTGTGCCAGTGACCGTCTAACCAGTGTGCCAGAGTGACCGTCTAACCACAGTGTGCCAGAGTGACCGTCTAACCACAGTGTGCCAGTGACCGTCGAACCACAGTGTGCCAGTGACCGTCTAACCACAGTAGGCCAGAGTGACTGTCTAACCACAGTGTGCCAGAGTGACCGTCTAACCACAGTGTGCCAGTGACCGTCTAACCACAGTGTGCCAGAGTGACCGTCTAACCACAGTGTGCCAGAGTGACCGTCTAACCACAGTGTGCCAGAGTGACCGTCTAACCACAGTGTGCCAGTGACCGTCTAACCACAGTGTGCCAGAGTGACCGTCTAACCACAGTGTGCCAGAGTGACCGTCTAACCACAGTGTGCCAGTGACCGTCTAATCACAGTATGCCAGTGACCGTCTAACCACAGTGTGCCAGAGTGACCGTCTAACCACAGTGTGCCAGTGACCGTCTAACCACAGTGTGCCAGAGTGACCGTCTAACCACAGTGTGCCAGAGTGACCGTCTAACCACAGTGTGCCAGAGTGACCGTCTAACCACAGTGTGCCAGAGTGACCGTCTAACCACAGTGTGCCAGTGTGACCGTCTAACCACAGTGTGCCAGAGTGACCGTCTAACCACAGTGTGCCAGAGTGACCGTCTAACCACAGTGTGCCAGTGACCGTCTAACCACAGTGTGCCAGAGTGACCGTCTAACCACAGTGTGCCAGAGTGACCGTCTAACCACACTGTGCCAGAGTGACCGTCTAACCACAGTGTGCCAGAGTGACCGTCTAACCACAGTGTGCCAGAGTGACCGTCTAACCACAGTGTGCCAGAGTGACCGTCTAACCACAGTGTGCCAGAGTGACCGTCTAACCACAGTGTGCCAGAGTGACCGTCTAACCACAGTGTGCCAGAGTGACCGTCTAACCACAGTGTGCCAGAGTGACCGTCTAACCACAGTGTGCCAGAGTGACCGTCTAACCACAGTGTGCCAGAGTGACCGTCTAACCACAGTGTGCCAGAGTGACCGTCTAACCACAGTGTGCCAGTGACCGTCTAACCACAGTGTGCCAGTGACCGTCTAACCACAGTGTGCCAGTGACCGTCTAACCATAGTGTGCCAGAGTGACCGTCTAACCACAGTGTGCCGGTGACCGTCTAACCACAGTGTGCCAGAGTGACCGTCTAACCACAGTGTGCCAGAGTGACCGTCTAACCACAGTGTGCCAGAGTGACCGTCTAACCACAGTGTGCCAGTGACCGTCTAACCACAGTGTGCCAGAGTGACCGTCTAACCACAGTGTGCAAGAGTGACCGTCTAACCACAGTGTGCCAGAGTGACCGTCTAACCACAGTGTGCCAGAGTGACCGTCTAACCACAGTGTGCCAGAGTGACCGTCTAACCACAGTGTGCCAGTGACCGTCTAACCACAGTGTGCCAGTGACCGTCTAACCACAGTGTGCCAGAGTGACCGTCTAACCACAGTGTGCCAGAGTGACCGTCTAACCACAGTGTGCCGGTGACCGTCTAACCACAGTGTGCCAGTGACCGTCTAACCACAGTGTGCCAGAATGACCGTCTAACCACAGTGTGCCAGTGACCGTCTAACCACAGTGTGCCAGTGACCGTCTAACCACAGTGTGCCAGAGTGACCGTCTAACCACAGTGTGCCAGAGTGACCGTGTAACCACAGTGTGCCAGAGTGACCGTCTAACCACAGTGTGCCAGTGACCGTCTAACCACAGTGTGCCAGTGACCGTCTAACCACAGTGTGCCAGAGTGACCGTCTAACCACAGTGTGCCAGTGACCGTCTAACCACAGTGTGCCAGAGTGACCGTCTAACCACAGTGTGCCAGAGTGACCGTGTAACCACAGTGTGCCAGAGTGACCGTCTAACCACAGTGTGCCAGAGTGACCGTCTAACCACAGTGTGCCAGAGTGACCGTGTAACCACAGTGTGCCAGAGTGACCGTCTAACCACAGTGTGCCAGAGTGACCGTCTAACCACAGTGTGCCAGAGTGACCGTGTAACCACAGTGTGCCAGAGTGACCGTCTAACCACAGTGTGCCATTGACCGTCTAACCACAGTGTGCCAGGGTGACCGTCTAACCACGCTTGGATTCATCAATGACGTTCGTCTTTCAAACTGTTGTCTAACTTTATTCTGATTTATAGCGTTATTCCCCAAAAGGGGGGTGGGGGGAGGGTCCGGACACCCTGGACAGCCCTCTGGAACCGCCCTTGTATCCCCCAAGGGGAAGACCACATTTCTGAGCCTAAATATAGGTTGCTGCCATCCGTAAAATATAAGAAATAACAATAAGGTTGCTCTGGTCGAGGCTCGAACACTCCATTATGGCTGTAATGGTAATCTGGCCGCGCTGCCACTGCGCCACGAAGGCTTCCATTGAGACGCCGCTGTGTATCTAATGCCTCCGCTTCGGACGCCAAGTGTGTGCGGCTCCGTTTCACCAGTCTTCACATCAAATCTAGGACTCCTCACTCCTTTAATTATGAGATGTAATCAGATACGCCCGCACACTAATTAGACATTAGGCATACAAGTGTCACAAGATGGGGTATATTTTCTCTAATTGCCGAACTGGACGACCGAGCAGCAGCGCCGTCTGGTATTAAAATAAGAGACGTAAGACGAATGCCGCGATATTAGGGCCATAATTCCAATTATGCATATTTTTACTTTGGGAACTTTTTTATCATGAAGCGAGCAGTAATATACAAAGAATAAAGAACAAAAATAATAGCATGAGCAGTTTGCAAAGATGGACAAAGAATTCGAAAAGTACTTGGCCCAGCTAGTAGGTAGGTGGCCACGAGGAGGCGGCCCGTACCACGGCCCTGGCCCAGCTAGTAGGTAGGTGGCCACGAGGAGGCGCCCCGCTCCACGGCCCTGGCCCAGCTAGTAGGTAGGTGGCCACGAGTGGGCGCCCCGCACCACGGCCCTGGCCCAGCTAGTAGGTAGGTGGCCACGAGGAGGCGCCCCGCACCACGGCCCTGGCCCAGATAGTAGGTAGGTGGCCACGAGGAGCCGCCCCGCTCCACGGCCCTGGCCCAGCTAGTAGGTAGGTGGCCACGAGGAGGCGCCCCGTACCACGGCCCTGGCCCAGCTAGTAGGTAGGTGGCCACGAGGAGGCGCCCCGCTCCACGGCCCTGGCCCAGCTAGTAGGTAGGTGGCCACGAGGAGGCGCCCCGCTCCACGGCCCTGGCCCAGCTAGTAGGTAGGTGGCCACGAGGAGGCGCCCCGCTCCACGGCCCTGGCCCAGCTAGTAGGTAGGTGGCCACGAGGAGGCGCCCCGCACCACGGCCCTGGCCCAGATAGTAGGTAGGTGGCCACGAGTGGGCCCCCCGCACCACGACCCTGGCCCAGCTAGTAGGTAGGTGGCCACGAGTGGGCCCCCCGCACCACGGCCCTGGCCCAGCTAGTAGGTAGGTGACCACGAGGAGGCGCCCCGCACCACGGCCCTGGCCCAGCTAGTAGGTAGGTGGCCACGAGGGGGCGCCCCGCACCACGGTCCTGGCCCAGCTAGTAGGTAGGTGGCCACGAGGAGGCGCCCCGCACCACGGCCCTGGCCCAGCTAGTAGGTAGGTGGCCACGAGTGGGCCCCCCGCACCACGGCCCTGGCCCAGCTAGTAGGTAAGTGGCCACGAGTGGGCGCCCCGCACCACGGCCCTGGCCCAGCTAGTAGGTAGGTGGCCACGAGGGGGCCCCCCGCACCACGGCCCTGGCCCAGCTAGTAGGTAGGTGACCACGAGGAGGCGCCCCGCACTACGGCCCTGGCCCAGCTAGTAGGTAGGTGGCCACGAGGGGGCCCCCCGCACCACGGCCCTGGCCCAGCTAGTAGGTAGGTGGCCACGAGGGGGCGCCCCGCACCACGGCCCTGGCCCAGCTAGTAGGTAGGTGGCCACGAGGAGGCGCCCCGCACCACGGCCCTGGCCCAGCTAGTAGGTAGGTGGCCACGAGTGGGCGCCCCGCACCACGGCCCTGGCCCAGCTAGTAGGTATGTGGCCACGAGTGGGCGCCCCGCACCACGGCCCTGGCCCAGCTAGTAGGTAGGTGGCCACGAGGGGGCCCCCCGCACCACGGCCCTGGCCCAGCTAGTAGGTAGGTGACCACGAGGAGGCGCCCCGCACTACGGCCCTGGCCCAGCTAGTAGGTAGGTGGCCACGAGGGGGACCCCCGCACCACGGCCCTGGCCCAGCTAGTAGGTAAGTGGCCACGAGTGGGCGCCCCGCACCACGGCCCTGGCCCAGCTAGTAGGTAGGTGGCCACGAGGGGGCCCCCCGCACCACGGCCCTGGCCCAGCTAGTAGGTAGGTGACCACGAGGAGGCGCCCCGCACTACGGCCCTGGCCCAGCTAGTAGGTAGGTGGCCACGAGGGGGACCCCCGCACCACGGCCCTGGCCCAGCTAGTAGGTAAGTGGCCACGAGTGGGCGCCCCGCACCACGGCCCTGGCCCAGCTAGTAGGTAGGTGACCACGTGGAGGCGCCCCGCACTACGGCCCTGGCCCAGCTAGTAGGTAGGTGGCCACGAGGGGGACCCCCGCACCACGGCCCTGGCCCAGCTAGTAGGTAGGTGACCACGAGGGGGCCCCCCGCACCACGGCCCTGGCCCAGCTAGTGGGTAGGTGGCCACGAGGGGGCCCCCCGCACCACGGCCCTGGCCCAGCTAGTAGGTAGGTGGCCACGAGGGGGCCCCCCGCACCACGGCCCTGGCCCAGCTAGTAGGTAGGTGGCCACGAGGGGGCCCCCCGCACCACGGCCCTGGCCCAGCTAGTGGGTAGGTGGCCACGAGGGGGCCCCCCGCACCACGGCCCTGGCCCAGCTAGTAGGTAGGTGACCACGAGGGGGCCCCCCGGACCACGGCCCTGGCCCAGCTAGTAGGTAGGTGGCCACGAGGAGGCCCCCCGCACCACGGCACTGGCCCAGCTAGTGGGTAGGTGGCCACGAGGGGGCCCCCCGCACCACGGCCCTGGCCCAGCTAGTAGGTAGGTGACCACGAGGGGGCCCCCCGGACCACGGCCCTGGCCCAGCTAGTAGGTAGGTGGCCACGAGGAGGCGCCCCGGACCACGGCCCTGGCCCAGCTAGTAGGTAGGTGGCCGCGAGGAGGCGCCCCGCACCACGGCCCTGGCCCAGCTAGTAGGTAGGTGGCCACGAGTGGGCGCCCCGCACCACGGCCCTGGCCCAGCTAGCAGGTAGGTGACCACGAGTGGGCGCCCCGCACCACGGCCCTGGCCCAGCTAGTAGGTAGGTGACCACGAGGGGGACCCCCGCACCACGGCCCTGGCCCAGCTAGTAGGTAGGTGGCCACGAGGAGGCGCCCCGGACCACGGCCCTGGCCCAGCTAGTAGGTAGGTGGCCGCGAGGAGGCGCCCCGCACCACGGCCCTGGCCCAGCTAGTAGGTAGGTGGCCACGAGTGGGCGCCCCGCACCACGGCCCTGGCCCAGCTAGCAGGTAGGTGACCACGAGGGGGCCCCCCGCACCACGGCCCTGGCCCAGCTAGTAGGTAGGTGGCCACGAGGGGGCCCCCCGCACCACGGCCCTGGCCCAGCTAGTAGGTAAGTGGCCACGAGTGGGCGCCCCGCACCACGGCCCTGGCCCAGCTAGTAGGTAGGTGGCCACGAGGGGGCCCCCCGCACCACGGCCCTGGCCCAGCTAGTAGGTAGGTGGCCACGAGGGGGCCCCCCGCACCACGGCCCTGGCCCAGCTAGTAGGTAGGTGGCCACGAGGGGGCCCCCCGCACCACGGCCCTGGCCCAGCTAGTAGGTAGGTGACCACGAGGAGGCGCCCCGCACTACGGCCCTGGCCCAGCTAGTAGGTAGGTGGCCACGAGGGGGGCCCCCGCACCACGGCCCTGGCCCAGCTAGTAGGTGGGTGGCCACGAGGGGGCCCCCCGCACCACGGCCCTGGCCCAGCTAGTAGGTAGGTGGCCACGAGGGGGCCCCCCGCACCACGGCCCTGGCCCAGCTAGTAGGTAGGTGACCACGAGGAGGCGCCCCGCACTACGGCCCTGGCCCAGCTAGTAGGTAGGTGGCCACGAGGGGGACCCCCGCACCACGGCCCTGGCCCAGCTAGTAGGTAAGTGGCCACGAGTGGGCCCCCCGCACCACGGCCCTGGCCCAGCTAGTAGGTAGGTGACCACGAGGAGGCGCCCCGCACTACGGCCCTGGCCCAGCTAGTAGGTAGGTGGCCACGAGGGGGACCCCCGCACCACGGCCCTGGCCCAGCTAGTAGGTAGGTGACCACGAGGGGGCCCCCCGCACCACGGCCCTGGCCCAGCTAGTGGGTAGGTGGCCACGAGGGGGCCCCCCGCACCACGGCCCTGGCCCAGCTAGTAGGTAGGTGACCACGAGGGGGCCCCCCGGACCACGGCCCTGGCCCAGCTAGTAGGTAGGTGGCCACGAGGGGGCCCCCCGCACCACGGCCCTGGCCCAGCTAGTGGGTAGGTGGCCACGAGGGGGCCCCCCGCACCACGGCCCTGGCCCAGCTAGTAGGTAGGTGGCCACGAGGAGGCCCCCCGCACCACGGCCCTGGCCCAGCTAGTAGGTAGGTGACCACGAGGGGGCCCCCCGGACCACGGCCCTGGCCCAGCTAGTAGGTAGGTGGCCACGAGGAGGCGCCCCGGACCACGGCCCTGGCCCAGCTAGTAGGTAGGTGGCCGCGAGGAGGCGCCCGCACCACGGCCCTGGCCCAGCTAGTAGGTAGGTGGCCACGAGTGGGCGCCCCGCACCACGGCCCTGGCCCAGCTAGCAGGTAGGTGACCACGAGTGGGCGCCCCGCACCACGGCCCTGGCCCAGCTAGTAGGTAGGTGACCACGAGGGGGACCCCCGCACCACGGCCCTGGCCCAGCTAGTAGGTAGGTGGCCACGAGGAGGCGCCCCGGACCACGGCCCTGGCCCAGCTAGTAGGTAGGTGGCCGCGAGGAGGCGCCCCGCACCACGGCCCTGGCCCAGCTAGTAGGTAGGTGGCCACGAGTGGGCGCCCCGCACCACGGCCCTGGCCCAGCTAGCAGGTAGGTGACCACGAGGGGGCCCCCCGCACCACGGCCCTGGCCCAGCTAGTAGGTAGGTGGCCACGAGGGGGCCCCCCGCACCACGGCCCTGGCCCAGCTAGTAGGTAAGTGGCCACGAGTGGGCGCCCCGCACCACGGCCCTGGCCCAGCTAGTAGGTAGGTGGCCACGAGGGGGCCCCCCGCACCACGGCCCTGGCCCAGCTAGTAGGTAGGTGGCCACGAGGGGGCCCCCCGCACCACGGCCCTGGCCCAGCTAGTAGGTAGGTGGCCACGAGGGGGCCCCCCGCACCACGGCCCTGGCCCAGCTAGTAGGTAGGTGACCACGAGGAGGCGCCCCGCACTACGGCCCTGGCCCAGCTAGTAGGTAGGTGGCCACGAGGGGGGCCCCCGCACCACGGCCCTGGCCCAGCTAGTAGGTGGGTGGCCACGAGGGGGCCCCCCGCACCACGGCCCTGGCCCAGCTAGTAGGTAGGTGGCCACGAGGGGGCCCCCCGCACCACGGCCCTGGCCCAGCTAGTAGGTAGGTGACCACGAGGAGGCGCCCCGCACTACGGCCCTGGCCCAGCTAGTAGGTAGGTGGCCACGAGGGGGACCCCCGCACCACGGCCCTGGCCCAGCTAGTAGGTAAGTGGCCACGAGTGGGCCCCCCGCACCACGGCCCTGGCCCAGCTAGTAGGTAGGTGACCACGAGGAGGCGCCCCGCACTACGGCCCTGGCCCAGCTAGTAGGTAGGTGGCCACGAGGGGGACCCCCGCACCACGGCCCTGGCCCAGCTAGTAGGTAGGTGACCACGAGGGGGCCCCCCGCACCACGGCCCTGGCCCAGCTAGTGGGTAGGTGGCCACGAGGGGGCCCCCCGCACCACGGCCCTGGCCCAGCTAGTAGGTAGGTGACCACGAGGGGGCCCCCCGGACCACGGCCCTGGCCCAGCTAGTAGGTAGGTGGCCACGAGGGGGCCCCCCGCACCACGGCCCTGCCCCAGCTAGTGGGTAGGTGGCCACGAGGGGGCCCCCCGCACCACGGCCCTGGCCCAGCTAGTAGGTAGGTGACCACGAGGGGGCCCCCCGGACCACGGCCCTGGCCCAGCTAGTAGGTAGGTGGCCACGAGGAGGCCCCCCGCACCACGGCCCTGGCCCAGCTAGTGGGTAGGTGGCCACGAGGGGGCCCCCCGCACCACGGCCCTGGCCCAGCTAGTAGGTAGGTGACCACGAGGGGGCCCCCCGGACCACGGCCCTGGCCCAGCTAGTAGGTAGGTGGCCACGAGGGGGCCCCCCGCACCACGGCCCTGGCCAAGCTAGTGGGTAGGTGGCCACGAGGGGGCCCCCCGCACCACGGCCCTGGCCCAGCTAGTAGGTAGGTGACCACGAGGGGGCCCCCCGCACCACGGCCCTGGCCCAGCTAGTAGGTAGGTGGCCACGAGGAGGCCCCCCGCACCACGGCCCTGGCCCAGCTAGTGGGTAGGTGGCCACGAGGGGGCCCCCCGCACCACGGCCCTGGCCCAGCTAGTAGGTAGGTGACCACGAGGGTCCCCCCGGACCACGGCCCTGGCCCAGCTAGTAGGTAGGTGGCCACGAGGAGGCGCCCCGGACCACGGCCCTGGCCCAGCTAGTAGGTAGGTGGCCGCGAGGAGGCGCCCCGCACCACGGCCCTGGCCCAGCTAGTAGGTAGGTGGCCACGAGTGGGCCCCCCGCACCACGGCCCTGGCCCAGCTAGTAGGTAGGTGACCACGAGGAGGCGCCCCGCACTACGGCCCTGGCCCAGCTAGCAGGTAGGTGACCACGAGGGGGCCCCCCGCACCACGGCCCTGGCCCAGCTAGTAGGTAGGTGACCACGAGGAGGCGCCCCGCACTACGGCCCTGGCCCAGCTAGTAGGGAGGTGGCCATGAGGGGGCCCCCCGCACCACGGCCCTGGCCCAGCTAGTAGGGAGGTGGCCACGAGGGGGCGCCCCGCACCACGGCCCTGGCCCAGCTAGTAGGTAGGTGGCCACGAGGGGGCGCTCCGCACCACGGCCCTGGCCCAGCTAGTAGGTAGGTGGCCACGAGGAGGCGCCCCGCACCACTGCCCTGGCCCAGCTAGTAGGTAGGTGGCCACGAGGAGGCGCCCCGCACCACGGCCCTGGCCCAGCTAGTAGGTAGGTGGCTACGAGGAGGCGCCCCGCACCACGGCCCTGGCCCAGCTAGTAGGTAGGTGGCCACGAGGAGGCGCCCCGCACCACGGCCCTGGCCCAGCTAGTAGGTAGGTGGCTACGAGGAGGCGCCCCGCACCACGGCCCTGGCCCAGCTAGTAGGTAGGTGGCCACGAGGAGGCGCCCCGCACCACGGCCCTGGCCCAGCTAGTAGGTAGGTGGCCACGAGTGGGCGCCCCGCACCACGGCCCTGGCCCAGCTTGCAGGTAGGTGGCCACGAGGGGGCGCCCCGCACCACGGCCCTGGCCCAGCTAGTAGGTAGGTGGCCACGAGTGGGCGCCCCGCACCACGGCCCTGGCCCAGCTAGTAGGTAGGTGGCCACGAGGGGGCGCCCCGCACCACGGCCCTGGAGCAGATAGTAGGTAGGTGGCCACGAGGAGGCGCCCCGCACCACGGCCCTGGCCCAGCTAGTAGGTAGGTGGCCACGAGGGGGCGCCCCGCTCCACGGCCCTGGCCCAGCTAGTAGGTAGGTGACCACGAGGAGGCGCCCCGGACCACGGCCCTGGCCCAGCTAGTAGGTAGGTGGCCACGAGTGGGCGCCCCGCACCACGGCCCTGGCCCAGCTAGTAGGTAGGTGGCCACGAGGGGGCGCCCCGCATCACGGCCCTGGAGCAGATAGTAGGTAGGTGGCCAAGAGGAGGCGCCCCGCACCACGGCCCTGGCCCAGCTAGTAGGTAGGTGGCCACGAGGGGGCGCCCCGCTCCACGGCCCTGGCCCAGCTAGTAGGTAGGTGGCCACGAGGAGGCGCCCCGCACCACGGCCCTGGCCCAGCTAGTAGGTAGGTGGCCACGAGGAGGCGCCCCGCACCACGGCCCTGGCCCAGCTAGTAGGTAGGTGGCCACGAGGAGGCGCCCCGCACTACGGCCCTGGCCCAGCTAGTAGGTAGGTGGCCACGAGGAGGCGCCCCGCACCACGGCCCTGGCCCAGCTAGTAGGTAGGTGGCCACGAGGAGGCGCCCCGCACCACGGCCCTGGCCCAGCTAGTAGGTAGGTGGCCACGAGGAGGCCAATTACCATCAGCTAACGGATTACGTACCAGACCAATGCGACGTTTTAACTGTTCACTTACCCAAGTCTTATTAAAGTAAATTTGATCTCTCAAACAATTACCTGTTTGGGAAAATCCACCTGATGTTGACAAGCGGCTCGGACAACTTATTATTATTTTATGTTTAAGTGTTATTAGAGGAGTAGGTTTAGTAACAGTATTGACACCAGCGATTGGTCTTTATTCTGTTGAGGACCCCATCTCTGCACTGGATCCGCCTGGCGGTCACGGGCAGTTTGGATGGCTATAAGAGGGAGGAGCACGCAGAAAGGCCTTAGACGCCGACATTCACTCTCCGCGGGCACAAACGTCGTGTAGACGGCAACCCCGGACTCTTTCCGTCGACATATTGTTCGGTTCAGTCTCCTCACCCACCGTGAGAGCACCACCGGCAGACGGCGCTACGAATCGTGATCCTCTTCTCAAGACGGGTGCCGCCACCATGCGGCCTATCGTGCTGGGCGTTCTGTGCCTCGTGATGCTGGGAGTGCTCGTGCCCGGGGAGTGCTGGGGCCGG
This sequence comes from Arenicola marina, assembly GCA_964019135.1. NCBI lineage: Eukaryota > Metazoa > Annelida > Polychaeta > Arenicolidae > Arenicola > Arenicola marina. Next base: position 45,504,038 of record OZ025253.1, on the reverse strand, counting down.
CGCCGCCCCTCCGGCCCCCACCTGACGGGGCCCGGGGCCTGCGCCACCCGCCAGGCCCACCGCTCCTGCGTCCTGGGCTGTCGGTCTTGCTCGGAGACCTACGGACGAGAGATCTACCGCGCCGAGCTGTGCTGCGAGCAGTGCCGCCAGACCCAGGCCGTCATGGTGGACAGCGGCCCGGACAAGTGCTCCAGACAGTTCATGAATCCGGGTCTTGAGGAAGTTGACATGTAGTGCCCGGAGCGCCTGGATCCTCAGGCTTGGAGACACCACCCCGTCGCTTGTCCGAAACTCCAATCCGGGGATTCCCTTCAGATTGTACCCGGATCCAGGAGCCGGTATCCATACGAGGGACCAGGCACCCGGATCCAGGAGCCGGTATCCAGACGAGGGACCAGGCACCCGGATCCAGGAGCCGGTATCCAGACGAGAGACCAGGCACCCGGATCCAGGAGCCGGTATCCAGAAGAGGGACCAAGCGCCCGGATCCAGGAGCCGGTATCCAGACGAGGGACCAAGCGCCTGGATCCAGGAGCCGGTATCCAGACGAGGGACCAGGCACCCGGATCCAGGAGCCGGTATCCAGACGAGGGACCAAGCGCCCGGATCCAGGAGCCGGTATCCAGACGAGGGACCAAGCGCCCGGATCCAGGAGCCGGTATCCAGACGAGGGACCAGTCACCCGGATCTAGGAGCCGGTATCCAGACGAGGGACCAGGCACCCGGATCCAGGAGCCGATATCCAGACGAGGGACCAAGCACCCGTATCCAGGAGCCGGTATCCAGACGAGGGACCAAGCACCCGTATCCAGGAGCCGGTATCCAGACGAGGGACTAGGCACCCGTATCCAGGAGCCGGTATCCAGATGAGGGACCAAGCGCCTGGATCCAGGAGCCGGTATCCAGACGAGGGACCAAGCACCCGGATCCAGGAGCCGGTATCCAGGCGAGGGACCAGGCACCCGGATCCAGGAGCCGGTATCCAGACGAGGGACCAGGCACCCGGATCCAGGAGCCGGTATCCAGACGAGGGACCAGGCACTCGGATCCAGGAGCCGGTATCCAGACGAGGGACTTGACACCCGGATTCAGGAGCTGGTATCCAGACGAGTGACCAAGCACCCAGATTCCAAGTTTGTTTCTGTGAATCATCCACCCAAAATCGTTCTTGCCGATCCCAAGGAATGACAGAAAGTTACGTATTAGACAACAAATTATTATGTGTTATCTTGGGCTCGGCTTTTAACAACTTTTTTCTGCAAGTGTTTGTAAGTCAGATTTCAATGGAATAAATTGAGGATTAATTGCCATACTTCTCGGAGTACGTATGTCTCCCTGCTATGCTGGACACGTGAACAGTCTTGATTATCATTACATTATACAATATCGATTTGCAAGAAGAGTGATGTCATACTCTGACTTATAAATGTAGTTGAAATATCCTGTTGCAAAGCACTTCAAAGTACAGTTCGCACTCACACTGTCTCCGTGTGACACCTAGTGAGCTGGTGGAGCACCAGAACCTGCTAACGTGATACCTTGTGAACTGGTGGAGTACCAGAACCTGCTGACGTGATACCTTGTGAGCTGGTGGAGTACCAGAACCTGCTGACGTCAACACATGCATCTTTATCAAAACGCTTCTCTTCGGAGCTCCCGATATGAATCCGTATAACGGTGTAGTGTACAGCTCGCTCCAGGACTGTGCAGTTGGTTGCTGCATACGGGCGTTTTGGCAGCACCAGAGCTCTAATTACGGTTATTTTCCAAAAATAGTAAAATCCCGCTTTCGCCCTGTGGTTAGGGGAACCTTTATTAATCGAGCCCTGTGTGCCGGTTATAACTATTGCAGTTCTCTTAATCATGCCCCACGAACATGTTTAAGCATCTAACGGGTTCACACGAAAAATCTATATCAGCTGTTCTATTTTTATCTTTGCCAAGGAACATGCAAATAGTTTTATCGATTTCTCATTTCGTTAAATAATTGCGTTAGAAGACAGGCTAAGCAATTTCTTTTGCGTGTTTTATCATCCGTAAATAATGAACAATCTTGAGATTTTTTTCCGAGTAAAAGGCTTTTTGGAAGTGTAGAAATAGAAAAAAATCCTTATATGTTGCATCTGTCTGCATGAGCAACGATATGTTCTCTCAAACGCACATTATTGCCAAAACTAACGCCCAATGACATGTAAAATATGATGAACACTACATCCCCCTCCATCCACCACCCTGAGGCGTTAATCAACACCCAATGACGACATGTAATACATGATGAACACTACGTCCCCCTCCATCCACCACCTTGAGGCGTTAATCAACACCCAATGACGACATGTAATACATGATGAACACTACGTCCCCCTCCATCCACCACCCTGAGGCGTTAATCAACACCCAATGACGACATGTAATACATGATGAACACTACGTCCCCCTCCATCCACCACCCTGAGGCGTTAATCAACACCCAATGACGACATGTAATACATGACGAACACTACGTCCCCCTCCATCCACCACCCTGAGGCGTTAATCAACACCCAATGACGACATGTAATACATGACGAACACTACGTCCCCCTCCATCCACCACCCTGAGGCGTTAATCAACACCCAATGACGACATGTAATACATGATGAACACTACGTCCCCCTCCATCCACCACCCTGAGGCGTTAATCAACACCCAATGACGACATGTAATACATGATGAACACTACGTCCCCCTCCATCCACCACCCTGAGTCGTTAATCAACACCCAATGACGACATGTAATACATGATGAACACTACGTCCCCCTCCATCCACCACCCTGAGACGTTAATCAACACCCAATGACGACATGTAATACATGATGAACACTACGTCCCCCTCCATCCGTTATCCTGAGGCGTTAATCAACACCCAATGACGACATGTAATACATGATAAACACTACGTCCCCCTCCATCCACCACCCTGAGGCGTTAATCAACACCCAATGACGACATGTAATAGACGATAAACACTACGTCTCCCTCTATCCACCACCCTGAAGCATTAATCAACGCCCAATGACGACATGTAATATATGATGAACACTACGTCCCCCTCCATCCACCACCCTGAGGCGTTAATCAACACCCAATGACGACATGTAATACATGATGAACACTACGTCCCCCTCCATCCACCACCCTGAGGCGTTAATCAACACCCAATGACGACATGTAATACATGATGAACACTACGTCCCCCTCCATCCACCACCCTGAGGCGTTAATCAACACGCAATGACGACATGTAATACATGACGAACACTACGTCCCCCTCCATCCACCACCCTGAGGCGTTAATCAACACCCAATGACGAAATGTAATACATGATGAACACAACGTCCCCCTCCATCCACCACCCAGAGGCGTTAATCAACACCCAATGACGACATGTAATACATGATGAACACTACGTCCCCCTCCATCCACCACCCTGAGGCGTTAATCAACACCCAATGACGACATGTAATACATGATGAACACTACGTCCCCCTCCATCCACCACCCTGAGGCGTTAATCAACACGCAATGACGACATGTAATACATGACGAACACTACGTCCCCCTCCATCCACCACCCTGAGGCGTTAATCAACACCCAATGACGAAATGTAATACATGATGAACACAACGTCCCCCTCCATCCACCACCCTGAGGCGTTAATCAACACCCAATGACGACATGTAATTCATGATGAACACTACGTCCCCCTCCATCCACCACCCTGAGGCGTTAATCAACACCCAATGACGACATGTAATACATGATGAACACTACGTCCCCCTCCATCCACCACCCTGAGGCGTTAATCAACACGCAATGACGACATGTAATACATGACGAACACTACGTCCTCCTCCATCCACCACCCTGAGGCGTTAATCAACACCCAATGACGAAATGTAATACATGATGAACACAACGTCCCCCTCCATCCACCACCCTGAGGCGTTAATCAACACCCAATGACGACATGTAATACATTATGAACACTACGTCCCCCTCCATCCACCACCCTGAGGCGTTAATCAACACCCAATGACGACATGTAATACATGATGAACGCTACGTCCCCCTCCATCCACCACCCTGAGGCGTTAATCAACACCCAATGACGACATGTAATACATGATAAACACTACGTCCCCCTCCATCCACCACCCTGAGGCGTTAATCAACACCCAATGACGACATGTAATACATGATGAACACAACGTCCCCCTCCATCCACCACCCTGAGGCGTTAATCAACACCCAATGACGACATGTAATACATGATGAACACTACGTCCCCCTCCATCCATCACCCTGAGGCGTTAATCAACACCCAATGACGACATGTAATACATGATGAACACTACGTCCCCCTCCATCCACCACCCTGAAGCGTTAATCAACACCCAATGACGACATGTAATACATGATGAACACTACGTCCCCCTCCATCCACCACCCTGAGGCGTTAATCAACACCCAATGACGACATGTAATACATGATGAACACTACGTCCCCCTCCATCCACCACCCTGAGGCGTTAATCAACACCCAATGACGACATGTAATACATGATGAACACTACGTCCCCCTCCATCCACCACCCTGAGGCGTTAATCAACACCCAATGACGACATGTAATACATGATGAACACTACGTCCCCCTCCATCCACCACCCTGAAGCGTTAATCAACACCCAATGACGACATGTAATACATGATGAACACTACGTCCCCCTCCATCCACCACCCTGAGGCGTTAATCAACACCCAATGACGACATGTAATACATGACGAACACTACGTCCCCCTCCATCCACCACCCTGAGGCGTTAATCAACACCCAATGACGACATGTAATACATGATGAACACTACGTTCGTCTCCATCCATCACCCTGAGGCGTTAATCAACACCCAATGACGACATGTAATACATGATGAACACTACGTCCCGCTCCATCCACCACCCTGAGGCGTTAATCAACACCCAATGACGACATGTAATACATGATGAACACTACGTCCCTCTCCATCCACCACCCTGAGGCGTTAATCAACACCCAATGACGACATGTAATACATGATGAACACTACGTCCCCCTCCATCCACCACCCTGAGGCGTTAATCAACACCCAATGACGACATGTAATACATGATGAACACTACGTCCCCCTCCATCCACCACCCTGAGACGTTAATCAACACCCAATGACGACATGTAATACATGATGAACACTACGTCCCCCTCCATCCGTTATCCTGAGGCGTTAATCAACACCCAATGACGACATGTAATACATGATAAACACTACGTCCCCCTCCATCCACCACCCTGAGGCGTTAATCAACACCCAATGACGACATGTAATAGACGATAAACACTACGTCTCCCTCTATCCACCACCCTGAAGCATTAATCAACACCCAATGACGACATGTAATATATGATGAACACTACGTCCCCCTCCATCCACCACCCTGAGGCGTTAATCAACACCCAATGACGACATGTAATACATGATGAACACTACGTCCCCCTCCATCCACCACCCTGAGGCGTTAATCAACACCCAATGACGACATGTAATACATGATGAACACTACGTCCCCCTCCATCCGTCACCCTGAGGCATTAATCAACACCCAATGACGACATGTAATACATGATGAACACTACGTCCCCCTCCATCCACCACCCTGAGGCGTTAATCAACACCCAATGACGACATGTAATACATGATGAACACTACGTCCCCCTCCATCCACCACCCTGAGGCGTTAATCAACACCCAATGACGACATGTAATACATTATGAACACTACGTCCCCCTCCATCCGTCACCCTGAGGCGTTAATCAACACCCAATGACGACATGTAATACATGATGAACACTACGTCCCCCTCCATCCACCACCCTGAAGCGTTAATCAACACCCAATGACGACATGTAATACATGATGAACACTACGTCCCCCTCCATCCACCACCCTGAGGCGTTAATCAACACCCAATGACGACATGTAATACATGATGAACACTACGTTCGTCTCCATCCATCACCCTGAGGCGTTAATCAACACCCAATGACGACATGTAATACATGATGAACACTACGTCCCCCTCCATCCACCACCCTGAGGCGTTAATCAACACCCAATGACGACATGTAATACATGATGAACACTACGTCCCCCTCCACCACCCTGAGGCGTTAATCAACACCCAATGACGACATGTAATACATGATGAACACTACGTCCCCCTCCATCCACCACCCTGAGGCGTTAATCAACACCCAATGACGACATGTAATTCATGATGAACACTACGTCCCCCTCCATCCACCACCCTGAGGCGTTAATCAACGCCCAATGACGACATGTAATACATGATGAACACTACGTCCCCCTCCATCCACCACCCTGAGGCGTTAATCAACGCCCAATGACGACATGTAATACATGATGAACACTACGTCTCCCTCCATCCACCACCCTGAGGCGTTAATCAACACCCAATGACGACATGTAATACATGACGAACACTACGTTCGTCTCCATCCATCACCCTGAGGCGTTAATCAACACCCAATGACGACATGTAATACATGATGAACACTACGTCCCCCTCCATCCACCACCCTGAGGCGTTAATCAACACCCAATGACGACATGTAATACATGATGAACACTACGTCCCCCTCCATCCACCACCCTGAGGCGTTAATCAACACCCAATGACGACATGTAATACATGATGAACACTACGTCCCCCTCCATCCACCACCCTGAGGCGTTAATCAACACCCAATGACGACATGTAATACATGATGAACACTACGTCCCCCTCCATCCACCACCCTGAGGCGTTAATCAACACCCAATGACGACATGTAATACATGATGAACACTACGTCCCCCTCCATCCACCACCCTGAGGCGTTAATCAACACCCAATGACGACATGTAATACATGATGAACACTACGTCCCCCTCCATCCATCACCCTGAGGCGTTAATCAACACCCAATGACGACATGTAATACATGATGAACACTACGTCCCCCTCCATCCACCACCCTGAGGCGTTAATCAACACCCAATGACGACATGTAATACATGATGAACACTACGTCCCCCTCCATCCACCACCCTGAGGCGTTAATCAACACCCAATGACGACATGTAATACATGATGAACACTACGTCCCCCTCCATCCACCACCCTGAGGCGTTAATCAACGCCCAATGACGACATGTAATACATGATGAACACTACGTCCCCCTCCATCCACCACCCTGAGGCGTTAATCAACACCCAATGACGACATGTAATACATGATGAACACTACGTCCGTCCCCCTCCACGACCAACAGATTTAAGCAACAAGTTATCATAACAATCATTACAGGCTTTTGGTGCCGGGGCTTGGTGCTGACTCCTTTTTAAGGACTGTTTTGTTAGGGCATCAGATGATAACAAACGTGCTAACAGAGATTAGTGCGGTCAAGCCACTATTTATGTTCTATATTGTAGTCGTGAAGGTTCTAATGTGTGGTCGGTAGGGATATTTTGAGGAGCGCCATCTAGCGATGGAGTGGTGAGTCTGGTGTGACATCGTGAGACGCGTTGTCCGGTTTAGGTAATTTGACATAACGAAGTAGACAACGAGGTACGAAATAGCAGATATATAATCATTCCAAGGAAATCTCTGCCATCTTGCGTGATGGGAACCTTCACAGAACTACACAGTCTTTAAAGCAAAATAGATGCGTGTGCTTAAAGCAATATATTCTGTAATGTTTTGTATTACCAACCTCTACCCGATGTCAAATAAGTATATTCTGTCTTGAATATAAATCCTGAAAGCATGTGGGCTATCCGGAGAGAAGCAATTTGGTCACTGGTGCAGAAGTTGGTGGCCGGCTTTATATCCCTGCGCGCCTGTTCGCTGTTCGATATTTTGTGTGTGATGTCGACCGCGGCTCGCTATCACGTCCGCGCGCGATATAAATAAACCGCGCTGTTTTCTGTTGAAATTTTTGTTTTACAGACTCTCAGAGATATAAAACATATATGCATCTTAATTTTGAGATACTTTTAGTCTTGATTCTTATATGTAAAATGTCTAAGATGGCGCATGTAAGTATGTTGCTTTAACGTGTTTGGTGTTATTTTGGTGATTGATTGTGGTATCACTGGTTGAATTGTGTGCAAGGTCTGAAATCGCCTTAAGCATGACCGGGTTGACGATTGATATCTGTATGTAAATATGCGCAAGACGTTCTTGCGGATTATTTGTCGCGAGTGAAAATTTGTATTTAATTCACCACGTGTCCACGTGTGGGGAAAAGAGGCCAAAGTTTAGTTACCTCTCCTTCAGTGTAGCTGTGTCGTAATGGCGGTGTATGTACCTTGGTGCATAGGTTTGCCCGGAATACTGAAGACGGCTGTATGTACAGATGAAAGCACCCGCCGCTAGCCCGGTGGTCAGTATTGGTTTCTGTCCGCCATCCTGGAATTGAGTTTCAAATATTTAATTTAGTAATGTATTTCGTGCTTTAATAGTTGTTGTAGCTGCAGCAGTAGAATAAACTGCGATCTTGACCAAGCTATGGTGTGATTTAGTGTACACGACGGGCAGAACAGTGGTTCTAGCCATAAATTAAGATGGTCTTGCGGATAAGCAGGGCGTATCATAATAATTTGTTAATTTGTATATATAAATTATTTTAATACATGGTATCTTTCTGACTGGTATTGACATTTCAGCGGTGGTTAATTTGATTCCTGTATTTTCAGGGTGCTTTACGGGGGCTTCACGAGTGCTTTACGGTTGCCCAATGATAACCGAATAAACCATCAACATCATCCTGGCGTTTGTGTTAACATCACCAACGAACCGTATAGCCCACTTGTCTGAGAGCTTTACTCCACTTCACTCGGTAGAGGCAACCTATGGTTAAGACCATGACTCCACTTAACATGGTAGAGGTAACCCTATGCTTGAGACCATGACTCCACATAACATGGTAGAGGTAACCCTAGGCTTGAGACCATGACTCCACTTAACATGGTAGAGGTAACCCTACGCTTGAGACCATGACTCCACTTAACATGGTAGAGGTAACCCTATGCTTGGGACCATGACTCCACATAACATGGTAGAGGTAACCCTATGCTTGGGACCATGACTCCACATAACATGGTAGAGGTAACCCTATGCTTGGGACCATGACTCCACATAACATGGTAGAGGTAACCCTATGCTTGGGACGATGACTCCACTTAACATGGTAGAGGTAACCCTACGCTTGGGACCATGACTCCAGTAAACATGGTAGAGGTAACCCTATGCTTGAGACCATGAGTCCACTTAACATGGTAGAGGTAACCCTATGCTTGGGACGATGACTCCACTTAACATGGTAGAGGTAACCCTATGCTTGAGACCATGACTCCACTTAACATGGTAGAGGTAACCCTATGCTTGAGACCATGACTCCACATAACATGGTAGAGGTAACCCTATGCTTGAGACCATGATTCCACTTAACATGGTAGAGGTAACCCTATGCTTGAGACCATGACTCCACATAACATGGTAGAGGTAACCCTATGCTTGAGACCATGACTCCACTTAACATGGTAGAGGTAACCTATGGTTGCGACCATGACTCCACTTAACATGGTAGAGGTAACCCTATGCTTGAGACCATGACTCCACATAACATGGTAGAGGCAACCCTATGCTTGAGACCATGACTCCACTTAACATGGTAGAGGTAACCCTATGCTTGTGAACGCGACTCCACTACACCTGGTAGAGGTAACCCTACACTTGGGACCATGACTCCAGTTCGGGGTTCGGACACTTGAGGCAGTGTGAACCGCAATCTTATCAACCATTGTATATTGGTCAGTGGCCGTGAGCCGTGCGCTCGTCACGTAAAGGGGACCTTCAGTATACATCAGTATATATCGTGCACGTATTATAGGAGGCCAGTTATTGAGGGGAGGGGGCGATAGGAGAGATTGAACATTCGCCTTTTTTTCTGTTCACCATGCTCAATAGACATCTTGGCAAGTGGTCAATACCGGACGGTATAGCGCCTCGCTCTGGCGCCCAGCCTCGCGCCAGCGCCAGCCTCGCTCTGGCGCACAGCCTCGCTCTGGCGCCCCGCCTCGCCGCAGCGCCGCATACTGAGGCAACCTTGACCGGGTCAAGGCTTTTTAAAAGCGGGGTCCATAGACAACGACCTTGGTTCGGTACGATTAGGACAAGGTCAAGTCATTTAAATCTCTCACATTGTATTTAGTGTAAAGATCATAACAAGCATATGTAGGATGGTCACAGGCGTGACTGCCGAGGCTGTAGGGTGGTCACAGGCGGGACTGCCGAGGCTGTAGGGTGGTCACAGGCGTGACTGCCGAGGCTGTAGGGTGGTCACAGGCGTGACTGCCGAGGCTGTAGGGTGGTCACAGGCGTGACTGCCGAGGCTGTAGGGTGGTCACAGGCGGGACTGCCGAGGCTGTAGGGTGGTCACAGGCGTGACTGCCGAGGCTGTAGGGTGGTCACAGGCGTGACTGCCGAGGCTGTAGGGTGGTCACAGGCGTGACTGCCGAGGCTGTAGGGTGGTCACAGGCGTGACTGCCGAGGCTGTAGGGTGGTCACAGGCGGGACTGCCGAGGCTGTAGGGTGGTCACAGGCGTGACTGCCGAGGCTGTAGGGTGGTCACAGGCGGGACTGCCGAGGCTGTAGGGTGGTCACAGGCGTGACTGCCAAGGCTGTAGGGTGGTCACAGGCGTGACTGCCGAGGCTGTAGGGTGGTCACAGGCGTGACTGCCGAGGCTGTAGGGTGGTCACAGGCGGGACTGCCGAGGCAGTAGGGTGGTCACAGGCGTGACTGCCGAGGCTGTACGGTGGTCACAGGCCGGACTGCCGAGGCTGTAGGGTGGTCACAGGCGGGACTGCCGAGGCTGTAGGGTGGTCACAGGCGTGACTGCCGAGGCTGTAGGGTGGTCACAGGCGGGACTGCCGAGGCTGTAGGGTGGTCACAGGCGTGACTGCCAAGGCTGTAGGGTGGTCACAGGCGTGACTGCCGAGGCTGTAGGGTGGTCACAGGCGTGACTGCCGAGGCTGTAGGGTGGTCACAGGCGGGACTGCCGAGGCAGTAGGGTGGTCACAGGCGTGACTGCCGAGGCTGTACGGTGGTCACAGGCCGGACTGCCGAGGCTGTAGGGTGGTCACAGGCGGGACTGCCGAGGCTGTAGGGTGGTCACAGGCGTGACTGCCGAGGCTGTAGGGTGGTCACAGGCGTGACTGCCGAGGCTGTAGGGTGGTCACAGGCGGGACTGCCGAGGCTGTAGGGTGGTCACAGGCGTGACTGCCGAGGCTGTAGGGTGGTCACAGGCGTGACTGCCGAGGCTGTAGGATGGTCACAGGCGGGACTGCCGAGGCTGTAGGATGGTCACAGGCGTGACTGCCGAGGCTGTAGGGTGGTCACAGGCGGGACTGCCGAGGCTGTAGGGTGGTCACAGGCGGGACTGCCGAGGCTGTAGGGTGGTCACAGGCGTGACTGCCGAGGCTGTAGGGTGGTCACAGGCGTGACTGCCGAGGCTGTAGGGTGGTCACAGGCGTGACTGCCGAGGCTGTAGGGTGGTCACAGGCGGGACTGCCGAGGCTGTAGGGTGGTCACAGGCGTGACTGCCGAGGCTGTAGGGTGGTCACAGGCGTGACTGCCGAGGCTGTAGGATGGTCACAGGCGGGACTGCCGAGGCTGTAGGATGGTCACAGGCGTGACTGCCGAGGCTGTAGGGTGGTCACAGGCGGGACTGCCGAGGCTGTAGGGTGGTCACAGGCGGGACTGCCGAGGCTGTAGGGTGGTCACAGGCCGGACTGCCGAGGCTGTAGGGTGGTCACAGGCGGGACTGCCGAGGCTGTAGGGTGGTCACAGGCGTGACTGCCGAGGCTGTAGGGTGGTCACAGGCGGGACTGCCGAGGCTGTAGGGTGGTCACAGGCGTGACTGCCGAGGCTGTAGGGTGGTCACAGGCCGGACTGCCGAGGCTGTAGGGTGGTCACAGGCGGGACTGCCGAGGCTGTAGGGTGGTCACAGGCGGGACTGCCGAGGCTGTAGGGTGGTCACAGGCGTGACTGCCGAGGCTGTAGGGTGGTCACAGGCGTGACTGCCGAGGCTGTAGGGTGGTCACAGGCGGGACTGCCGAGGCTGTAGGGTGGTCACAGGCATGACTGCCGAGGCTGTAGGGTGGTCACAGGCGTGACTGCCGAGGCTGTAGGGTGGTCACAGGCGTGACTGCCGAGGCTGTAGTGTGGTCACAGGCGTGACTGCCGAGGCTGTAGGGTGGTCACAGGCGTGACTGCCGAGGCTGTAGGGTGGTCACAGGCGTGACTGCCGAGGCTGTAGGGTGGTCACAGGCGTGACTGCCGAGGCTGTAGGGTGGTCACAGGCGTGACTGCCGAGGCTGTAGGGTGGTCACAGGCGTGACTGCCGAGGCTGTAGGGTGGTCACAGGCGGGACTGCCGAGGCTGTAGGGTGGTCACAGGCGTGACTGCCGAGGCTGTAGGGTGGTCACAGGCGGGACTGCCGAGGCTGTAGGGTGGTCACAGGCGGGACTGCCGAGGCTGTAGGGTGGTCACAGGCGTGACTGCCGAGGCTGTAGGGTGGTCACAGGCGTGACTGCCGAGGCTGTAGGGTGGTCACAGGCGTGACTGCCGAGGCTGTAGGGTGGTCACAGGCGGGACTGCCGAGGCTGTAGGGTGGTCACAGGCGTGACTGCCGAGGCTGTAGGGTGGTCACAGGCGTGACTGCCGAGGCTGTAGGGTGGTCACAGGCGTGACTGCCGAGGCTGTAGGGTGGTCACAGGCGTGACTGCCGAGGCTGTAGGGTGGTCACAGGCGGGACTGCCGAGGCTGTAGGGTGGTCACAGGCGTGACTGCCGAGGCTGTAGGGTGGTCACAGGCGGGACTGCCGAGGCTGTAGGGTGGTCACAGGCGTGACTGCCAAGGCTGTAGGGTGGTCACAGGCGTGACTGCCGAGGCTGTAGGGTGGTCACAGGCGTGACTGCCGAGGCTGTAGGGTGGTCACAGGCGGGACTGCCGAGGCAGTAGGGTGGTCACAGGCGTGACTGCCGAGGCTGTACGGTGGTCACAGGCCGGACTGCCGAGGCTGTAGGGTGGTCACAGGCGGGACTGCCGAGGCTGTAGGGTGGTCACAGGCGTGACTGCCGAGGCTGTAGGGTGGTCACAGGCGTGACTGCCGAGGCTGTAGGGTGGTCACAGGCGGGACTGCCGAGGCTGTAGGGTGGTCACAGGCGTGACTGCCGAGGCTGTAGGGTGGTCACAGGCGTGACTGCCGAGGCTGTAGGATGGTCACAGGCGGGACTGCCGAGGCTGTAGGATGGTCACAGGCGTGACTGCCGAGGCTGTAGGGTGGTCACAGGCGGGACTGCCGAGGCTGTAGGGTGGTCACAGGCGGGACTGCCGAGGCTGTAGGGTGGTCACAGGCCGGACTGCCGAGGCTGTAGGGTGGTCACAGGCGGGACTGCCGAGGCTGTAGGGTGGTCACAGGCGTGACTGCCGAGGCTGTAGGGTGGTCACAGGCGGGACTGCCGAGGCTGTAGGGTGGTCACAGGCGTGACTGCCGAGGCTGTAGGATGGTCACAGGCGGGACTGCGGAGGCTGTAGGGTGGTCACAGGCGGGACTGCCGAGGCTGTAGGGTGGTCACAGGCGTGACTGCCGAGGCTGTAGGATGGTCACAGGCGGGACTGCCGAGGCTGTAGGATGGTCACAGGCGGGACTGCCGAGGCTGTAGGGTGGTCACAGGCCGGACTGCCGAGGCTGTAGGGTGGTCACAGGCGGGACTGCCGAGGCTGTAGGGTGGTCACAGGCCGGACTGCCGAGGCTGTAGGGTGGTCACAGGCGGGACTGCCGAGGCTGTAGGGTGGTCACAGGCGTGACTGCCGAGGCTGTAGGGTGGTCACAGGCGTGACTGCCGAGGCTGTAGGGTGGTCACAGGCGTGACTGCCGAGGCTGTAGGGTGGTCACAGGCGTGACTGCCGAGGCTGTAGGGTGGTCACAGGCGGGACTGCCGAGGCTGTAGGGTGGTCACAGGCGTGACTGCCGAGGCTGTAGGGTGGTCACAGGCGTGACTGCCGAGGCTGTAGGGTGGTCACAGGCGTGACTGCCGAGGCTGTAGGGTGGTCACAGGCGTGACTGCCGAGGCTGTAGTGTGGTCACAGGCGTGACTGCCGAGGCTGTAGGGTGGTCACAGGCGTGACTGCCGAGGCTGTAGGGTGGTCACAGGCGTGACTGCCGAGGCTGTAGGGTGGTCACAGGCGGGACTGCCGAGGCTGTAGGGTGGTCACAGGCGTGACTGCCGAGGCTGTAGGGTGGTCACAGGCGTGACTGCCGAGGCTGTAGGGTGGTCACAGGCGGGACTGCCGAGGCTGTAGGGTGGTCACAGGCGGGACTGCCGAGGCTGTAGGGTGGTCACAGGCGGGACTGCCGAGGCTGTAGGGTGGTCACAGGCGGGACTGCCGAGGCTGTAGGGTGGTCACAGGCGTGACTGCCGAGGCTGTAGGGTGGTCACAGGCGGGACTGCCGAGGCTGTAGGGTGGTCACAGGCGTGACTGCCGAGGCTGTACGGTGGTCACAGGCCGGACTGCCGAGGCTGTAGGGTGGTCACAGGCGGGACTGCCGAGGCTGTAGGGTGGTCACAGGCGGGACTGCCGAGGCTGTAGGGTGGTCACAGGCGTGACTGCCGAGGCTGTAGGGTGGTCACAGGCGGGACTGCCGAGGCTGTAGGGTGGTCACAGGCGGGACTGCCGAGGCTGTAGGGTGGTCACAGGCGTGACTGCCGAGGCTGTAGGGTGGTCACAGGCGTGACTGCCGAGGCTGTAGGGTGGTCACAGGCGGGACTGCCGAGGCTGTAGGGTGGTCACAGGCGGGACTGCCGAGGCTGTAGGGTGGTCACAGGCGTGACTGCCGAGGCTGTAGGGTGGTCACAGGCGGGACTGCCGAGGCTGTAGGGTGGTCACAGGCGTGACTGCCGAGGCTGTAGGGTGGTCACAGGCGTGACTGCCGAGGCTGTAAGGTGGTCACAGGCGGGACTGCCGAGGCTGTAGGGTGGTCACAGGCGTGACTGCCGAGGCTGTAGGGTGGTCACAGGCGTGACTGCCGAGGCTGTAGGGTGGTCACAGGCGTGACTGCCGAGGCTGTAGGGTGGTCACAGGCGTGACTGCCGAGGCTGTAGGGTGGTCACAGGCGTGACTGCCGAGGCTGTAGGATGGTCACAGGCGGGACTGCCGAGGCTGTAGGATGGTCACAGGCGGGACTGCCGAGGCTGTAGGGTGGTCACAGGCCGGACTGCCGAGGCTGTAGGGTGGTCACAGGCGGGACTGCCGAGGCTGTAGGGTGGTCACAGGCCGGACTGCCGAGGCTGTAGGGTGGTCACAGGCGGGACTGCCGAGGCTGTAGGGTGGTCACAGGCGTGACTGCCGAGGCTGTAGGGTGGTCACAGGCGGGACTGCCGAGGCTGTAGGGTGGTCACAGGCGTGACTGCCGAGGCTGTAGGGAGGTCACAGGCGTGACTGCCGAGGCTGTAGGGTGGTCACAGGCGGGACTGCCGAGCCTGTAGGGTGGTCACAGGCGTGACTGCCGAGGCTGTAGGGTGGTCACAGGCGTGACTGCCGAGGCTGTAGGGTGGTCACAGGCGGGATTGCCGAGGCTGTAGGGTGGTCACAGGCGTGACTGCCGAGGCTGTAGGGTGGTCACAGGCGGGACTGCCGAGGCTGTAGGGTGGTCACAGGCGTGACTGCCGAGGCTGTAGGGTGGTCACAGGCGTGACTGCCGAGGCTGTAAGGTGGTCACAGGCGGGACTGCCGAGGCTGTAGGGTGGTCACAGGCGTGACTGCCGAGGCTGTAGGGTGGTCACAGGCCGGACTGCCGAGGCTGTAGGGTGGTCACAGGCGGGACTGCCGAGGCTGTAGGGTGGTCACAGGCGTGACTGCCGAGGCTGTAGGGTGGTCACAGGCGTGACTGCCGAGGCTGTAGGGTGGTCACAGGCGGGACTGCCGAGGCTGTAGGGTGGTCACAGGCGTGACTGCCGAGGCTGTAGGGTGGTCACAGGCGTGACTGCCGAGGCTGTAGGGTGGTCACAGGCGGGACTGCCGAGGCTGTAGGGTGGTCACAGGCGTGACTGCCGAGGCTGTAAGGTGGTCACAGGCGGGACTGCCGAGGCTGTAGGGTGGTCACAGGCGTGACTGCCGAGGCTGTAGGGTGGTCACAGGCGTGACTGCCGAGGCTGTAGGGTGGTCACAGGCGTGACTGCCGAGGCTGTAGGATGGTCACAGGCGGGACTGCCGAGGCTGTAGGATGGTCACAGGCGGGACTGCCGAGGCTGTAGGGTGGTCACAGGCCGGACTGCCGAGGCTGTAGGGTGGTCACAGGCGGGACTGCCGAGGCTGTAGGGTGGTCACAGGCCGGACTGCCGAGGCTGTAGGGTGGTCACAGGCGGGACTGCCGAGGCTGTAGGGTGGTCACAGGCGTGACTGCCGAGGCTGTAGGGTGGTCACAGGCGTGACTGCCGAGGCTGTAGGGTGGTCACAGGCGGGACTGCCGAGGCTGTAGGGTGGTCACAGGCGTGACTGCCGAGGCTGTAGGGTGGTCACAGGCGTGACTGCCGAGGCTGTAGGGTGGTCACAGGCGGGACTGCCGAGCCTGTAGGGTGGTCACAGGCGTGACTGCCGAGGCTGTAGGGTGGTCACAGGCGTGACTGCCGAGGCTGTAGGGTGGTCACAGGCGGGACTGCCGAGGCTGTAGGGTGGTCACAGGCGTGACTGCCGAGGCTGTAGGGTGGTCACAGGCGGGACTGCCGAGGCTGTAGGGTGGTCACAGGCGTGACTGCCGAGGCTGTAGGGTGGTCACAGGCGTGACTGCCGAGGCTGTAGGGTGGTCACAGGCGGGACTGCCGAGGCTGTAGGGTGGTCACAGGCGTGACTGCCGAGGCTGTAGGGTGGTCACAGGCCGGACTGCCGAGGCTGTAGGGTGGTCACAGGCGGGACTGCCGAGGCTGTAGGGTGGTCACAGGCGTGGCTGCCGAGGCTGTAGGGTGGTCACAGGCGTGACTGCCGAGGCTGTAGGGTGGTCACAGGCGTGACTGCCGAGGCTGTAGGGTGGTCACAGGCGGGACTGCCGAGGTTGTTGGGTGGTCACAGGCGTGACTGCCGAGGCTGTAGGGTGGTCACAGGCGTGACTGCCGAGGCTGTAGGGTGGTCACAGGCGGGGCTGCCGAGGCTGTAGGGTGGTCACAGGCGGGACTGCCGAGGCTGTAGGATGGTCACAGGCGGGACTGCCGAGGCTGTAGGGTGGTCACAGGCGGGACTGCCGAGGCTGTAGGGTGGTCACAGGCGGGACTGCCGAGGCTGTAGGGTGGTCACAGGCGTGACTGCCGAGGCTGTAGGGTGGTCACAGGCGGGACTGCCGAGGCTGTAGGGTGGTCACAGGCGTGACTGCCAAGGCTGTAGGGTGGTCACAGGCGTGACTGCCGAGGCTGTAGGGTGGTCACAGGCGTGACTGCCGAGGCTGTAGGGTGGTCACAGGCGGGACTGCCGAGGCAGTAGGGTGGTCACAGGCGTGACTGCCGAGGCTGTACGGTGGTCACAGGCCGGACTGCCGAGGCTGTAGGGTGGTCACAGGCGGGACTGCCGAGGCTGTAGGGTGGTCACAGGCGTGACTGCCGAGGCTGTAGGGTGGTCACAGGCGTGACTGCCGAGGCTGTAGGGTGGTCACAGGCGTGACTGCCGAGGCTGTAGGGTGGTCACAGGCGGGACTGCCGAGGCTGTAGGGTGGTCACAGGCGTGACTGCCGAGGCTGTAGGGTGGTCACAGGCGGGACTGCCGAGGCTGTAGGGTGGTCACAGGCGTGACTGCCGAGGCTGTAGGGTGGTCACAGGCGTGACTGCCGAGGCTGTAGTGTGGTCACAGGCGTGACTGCCGAGGCTGTAGGGTGGTCACAGGCGTGACTGCCGAGGCTGTAGGGTGGTCACAGGCGTGACTGCCGAGGCTGTAGGGTGGTCACAGGCGTGACTGTCGAGGTTGTAGGGTGGTCACAGGCGGGACTGCCGAGGCTGTAGGGTGGTCACAGGCGTGACTGCCGAGGCTGTAGGGTGGTCACAGGCGGGACTGCCGAGGCTGTAGGGTGGTCACAGGCGTGACTGCCGAGGCTGTAGGGTGGTCACAGGCGTGACTGCCGAGGCTGTAGTGTGGTCACAGGCGTGACTGCCGAGGCTGTAGGGTGGTCACAGGCGTGACTGCCGAGGCTGTAGGGTGGTCACAGGCGTGACTGCCGAGGCTGTAGGGTGGTCACAGGCGTGACTGTCGAGGTTGTAGGGTGGTCACAGGCGGGACTGCCGAGGCTGTAGGGTGGTCACAGGCGTGACTGCCGAGGCTGTAGGGTGGTCACAGGCGTGACTGCCGAGGCTGTAGGGTGGTCACAGGCGTGACTGCCGAGGCTGTAGGGTGGTCACAGGCGTGACTGCCGAGGCTGTAGGGTGGTCACAGGCGGGACTGCCGAGGCTGTAGGGTGGTCACAGGCGTGACTGCCGAGGCTGTAGGGTGGTCACAGGCGGGACTGCCGAGGCTGTAGGGTGGTCACAGGCGGGACTGCCGAGGCTGTAGGGTGGTCACAGGCGTGACTGCCGAGGCTGTACGGTGGTCACAGGCCGGACTGCCGAGGCTGTAGGGTGGTCACAGGCGGGACTGCCGAGGCTGTAGGGTGGTCACAGGCGGGACTGCCGAGGCTGTAGGGTGGTCACAGGCGGGACTGCCGAGGCTGTAGGGTAGTCACAGGCGGGACTGCCGAGGCTGTAGGGTGGTCACAGGCGTGACTGCCGAGGCTGTAGGGTGGTCACAGGCGTGACTGCCGAGGCTGTAGGGTGGTCACAGGCGGGACTGCCGAGACTGTAGGGTGGTCACAGGCGGGACTGCCGAGGCTGTAGGGTGGTCACAGGCGTGACTGCCGAGGCTGTAGGGTGGTCACAGGCGGGACTGCCGAGGCTGTAGGGTGGTCACAGGCGTGACTGCCGAGGCTGTAGGGTGGTCACAGGCGTGACTGCCGAGGCTGTAGGGTGGTCACAGGCGGGACTGCCGAGGCTGTAGGGTGGTCACAGGCGTGACTGCCGAGGCTGTAGGGTGGTCACAGGCGTGACTGCCGAGGCTGTAGGATGGTCACAGGCGGGACTTCCGAGGCTGTAGGATGGTCACAGGCGTGACTGCCGAGGCTGTAGGGTGGTCACAGGCGGGACTGCCGAGGCTGTAGGGTGGTCACAGGCGGGACTGCCGAGGCTGTAGCGTGGTCACAGGCCGGACTGCCGAGGCTGTAGGGTGGTCACAGGCGGGACTGCCGAGGCTGTAGGGTGGTCACAGGCGTGACTGCCGAGGCAGTAGGGTGGTCACAGGCGGGACTGCCGAGGCTGTAGGGTGGTCACAGGCGTGACTGCCGAGGCTGTAGGGTGGTCACAGGCGGGACTGCCGAGGCTGTAGGGTGGTCACAGGCGGGACTGCCGAGGCTGTAGGGTGGTCACAGGCGTGACTGCCGAGGCTGTAGGGTGGTCACAGGCGTGACTGCCGAGGCTGTAGGGTGGTCACAGGCGTGACTGCCGAGGCTGTAGGGTGGTCACAGGCGGGACTGCCGAGGCTGTAGGGTGGTCACAGGCGTGACTGCCGAGGCTGTAGGGTGGTCACAGGCGTGACTGCCGAGGCTGTAGGGTGGTCACAGGCGTGACTGCCGAGGCTGTAGGGTGGTCACAGGCGTGACTGCCGAGGCTGTAGTGTGGTCACAGTCGTGACTGCCGAGGCTGTAGGGTGGTCACAGGCGTGACTGCCGAGGCTGTAGGGTGGTCACAGGCGTGACTGCCGAGGCTGTAGGGTGGTCACAGGCGGGACTGCCGAGGCTGTAGGGTGGTCACAGGCGTGACTGCCGAGGCTGTAGGGTGGTCACAGGCGTGACTGCCGAGGCTGTAGGGTGGTCACAGGCGTGACTGCCGAGGCTGTAGGGTGGTCACAGGCGTGACTGCCGAGGCTGTAGGGTGGTCACAGGCGGGACTGCCGAGGCTGTAGGGTGGTCACAGGCGGGACTGCCGAGGCTGTAGGGTGGTCACAGGCGTGACTGCCGAGGCTGTAGGGTGGTCACAGGCGGGACTGCCGAGGCTGTAGGGTGGTCACAGGCGTGACTGCCGAGGCTGTACGGTGGTCACAGGCCGGACTGCCGAGGCTGTAGGGTGGTCACAGGCGGGACTGCCGAGGCTGTAGGGTGGTCACAGGCGGGACTGCCGAGGCTGTAGGGTGGTCACAGGCGTGACTGCCGAGGCTGTAGGGTGGTCACAGGCGGGACTGCCGAGGCTGTAGGGTGGTCACAGGCGGGACTGCCGAGGCTGTAGGGTGGTCACAGGCGTGACTGCCGAGGCTGTAGGGTGGTCACAGGCGTGACTGCCGAGGCTGTAGGGTGGTCACAGGCGGGACTGCCGAGGCTGTAGGGTGGTCACAGGCGGGACTGCCGAGGCTGTAGGGTGGTCACAGGCGTGACTGCCGAGGCTGTAGGGTGGTCACAGGCGGGACTGCCGAGGCTGTAGGGTGGTCACAGGCGTGACTGCCGAGGCTGTAGGGTGGTCACAGGCGTGACTGCCGAGGCTGTAGGGTGGTCACAGGCGGGACTGCCGAGGCTGTAGGGTGGTCACAGGCGTGACTGCCGAGGCTGTAGGGTGGTCACAGGCGTGACTGCCGAGGCTGTAGGGTGGTCACAGGCGTGACTGCCGAGGCTGTAGGGTGGTCACAGGCGTGACTGCCGAGGCTGTAGGGTGGTCACAGGCGTGACTGCCGAGGCTGTAGGATGGTCACAGGCGGGACTGCCGAGGCTGTAGGATGGTCACAGGCGGGACTGCCGAGGCTGTAGGGTGGTCACAGGCCGGACTGCCGAGGCTGTAGGGTGGTCACAGGCGGGACTGCCGAGGCTGTAGGGTGGTCACAGGCCGGACTGCCGAGGCTGTAGGGTGGTCACAGGCGGGACTGCCGAGGCTGTAGGGTGGTCACAGGCGTGACTGCCGAGGCTGTAGGGTGGTCACAGGCGGGACTGCCGAGGCTGTAGGGTGGTCAC
Organism: Arenicola marina; assembly: GCA_964019135.1. NCBI lineage: Eukaryota > Metazoa > Annelida > Polychaeta > Arenicolidae > Arenicola > Arenicola marina. Next base: position 45,482,827 of record OZ025253.1, on the reverse strand, counting down.
AGGCGTGACTGCCGAGGCTGTAGGGTGGTCACAGGCGTGACTGCCGAGGCTGTAGGGTGGTCACAGGCGGGACTGCCGAGCCTGTAGGGTGGTCACAGGCGTGACTGCCGAGGCTGTAGGGTGGTCACAGGCGTGACTGCCGAGGCTGTAGGGTGGTCACAGGCGGGACTGCCGAGGCTGTAGGGTGGTCACAGGCGTGACTGCCGAGGCTGTAGGGTGGTCACAGGCGGGACTGCCGAGGCTGTAGGGTGGTCACAGGCGTGACTGCCGAGGCTGTAGGGTGGTCACAGGCGTGACTGCCGAGGCTGTAGGGTTGTCACAGGCGGGACTGCCGAGGCTGTAGGGTGGTCACAGGCGTGACTGCCGAGGCTGTAGGGTGGTCACAGGCCGGACTGCCGAGGCTGTAGGGTGGTCACAGGCGGGACTGCCGAGGCTGTAGGGTGGTCACAGGCGTGACTGCCGAGGCTGTAGGGTGGTCACAGGCGCGCCTGCCGAGGCTGTAGGGTGGTCACAGGCGGGACTGCCGAGGCTGTAGGGTGGTCACAGGCGTGACTGCCGAGGCTGTAGGGTGGTCACAGGCGTGACTGCCGAGGCTGTAGGGTGGTCACAGGCGGGACTGCCGAGGCTGTAGGGTGGTCATAGGCGTGACTGCCGAGGCTGTAGGGTGGTCACAGGCGTGACTGCCGAGGCTGTAGGGTGGTCACAGGCGGGACTGCCGAGGCTGTAGGGTGGTCACAGGCGGGACTGCCGAGGCTGTAGGGTGGTCACAGGCGTGACTGCCGAGGCTGTAGGGTGGTCACAGGCGGGACTGCCGAGGCTGTAGGGTGGTCACAGGCGGGACTGCCGAGGCTGTAGGGTGGTCACAGGCGTGACTGCCGAGGCTGTAGGGTGGTCACAGGCGGGACTGCCGAGGCTGTAGGGTGGTCACAGGCGGGACTGCCGAGGCTGTAGGGTGGTCACAGGCGGGACTGCCGAGGCTGTAGGGTGGTCAGAGGCGGGACTGCCGAGGCTGTAGGGTGGTCACAGGCGGGACTGCCGAGGCTGTAGGGTGGACACAGGCGGGACTGCCGAGGCTGTAGGGTGGTCACAGGCGTGACTGCCGAGGCTGTAGGGTGGTCACAGGCGGGACTGCCGAGGCTGTAGGGTGGTCACAGGCGGGGCTGCCGGGGCTGTAGGGTGGTCACAGGCGGGACTGCCGAGGCTGTAGGGTGGTCACAGGCGGGACTGCCGAGGCTGTAGGGTAGTCACAGGCGGGAGTGCCGAGGCTGTAGGGTGGTCACAGGCGGGACTGCCGAGGCTGTAGGGTAGTCACAGGCGGGACTGCCGAGGCTGTAGGGTGGTCACAGGCGTGACTGCCGAGGCTGTAGGGTGGTCACAGGCGTGACTGCCGAGGCTGTAGGGTGGTCACGGCGTGACTGCCGAGGCTGTAGGGTGGTCACAGGCGTGACTGCCGAGGCTGTAGGGTGGTCACAGGCGGGACTGCCGAGGCTGTAGGGTGGTCACAGGCGTGACTGCCGAGGCTGTAGGGTGGTCACAGGCGTGACTGCCGAGGCGCTGTTATGCTCTAATTTTTAGCCAAAACGGGGTATGTTCAACTGTTTATTTCCCGCAGACTGACGGATTCAGGGTGTCTTACATATCCAGATTGTTAAATTAGGGGTGCCGGGGGGGGGGGGGGGGGGTAATACCCCCTCTGAATCGCGAATTCCCAAGCATTACGAAGAACAATATCGAATCTCCAAGACGAGGACTGTTCAAGATCGAGCGCGAAAAAAAGCTTAAAAATGACATCTCGAATATCGATGAATTCACAGATTAACGCATCACAGATAACGGCTCGCGGTAAATAGGAAAGAGATAAGCAGGGTTCGCTCATACACGTCGCTTCCCATTTTTCGGACACAAAACGGCCGACATAGGTACGTTTTTTAGGAACCCAAAATGTCATAGTGACGAATGCGTCATACCTTGGTAGAATGAAATACACAGTTTTACGTTCGACTTCAACCATCCCGGTAATCGCCCACAAAATCCTGCCTAAGGGGTAGATCGGGGGGGGGGGGAAGAGGGGAGCGCTACCCCATATCTTTCATCATTTAGTAAAATACATACATAAAATACATCTGAAACTGAAGAGTTACTGCCTCATATATGCACAGCCCCTTCATACACGTCGATTAAGCACAATGTGAAACTGTACATTTGCTCCCAGATGGCGCAGGCTGTGTGGTATGACGTTAGGCTGGGAACCGGCATAGTGCTGCTCGCAGCATACTACGCCGGTAACGGGTAATTTTTGAACTCCCGTGGTTGGCGGAGCGCCAATAGTCGTGCAGATGCTATGACAAGCCAAAGTGAACTGCCATACAGTATTAAACATATATTCAAGAAGTTAACCGTAAAATTGTTGTATGCACAATTTTAAATGAGTTGGACATATGTCCTATTATGTATATTTCTAATTATCTATGCATATTATAATGTATATGTCAAATTATTTATGCATGTTATAATGTAAAGTAAATTGGATACATTACAAATTAATCGGACAGATGCATAATTGAATAATTGAATTGGATTTAACGTAGCATATGAAAACATAGAGACTGTGAATGGAGAGACATATTGAACTTGTTTGCCGGGAGTATGATATTTCGGAAAATAGTTATGAAGCCGATGTCCTCCTAGTCGTCATCACTACTGTTGTTACAATGATGTTGACGAAGTGAAATCATTGCAGTATATTCCGTGATAGTCCAGCGCATTAACGACCAAATAAGGTCGATCTGTACATTATGGGGTAAAAACGTTAGCACACTTGTCCCTTATATTCGTGTTGTCAGATTTAGCCATAGTGTCCAGTCAGGTTTGACCACTGGCGGCTTTGGCGGACAAAACCACCCAAAATACCCAATATCTCGCAAATTAACACTGACAGAACCACTATTTTTATGTTTTCTGCAAAGGTTTCGGGGTCGATAAATTAAAAGAAAACATGATTGGTTTTCGGGGTCCCAGAAAAAAATCAATATTGAGTATCCAGGGGCAACGGATCAGCCATTTGGCAAGATGGCGGATAAGGCCAGCAACAATACACAGTATCTCCCAAACCAAGAGAGGTCACTCTGTTTCTCTATGTATAGGTCTTCAAGGCAAAAGAATTCAAAAAGTTATCGTTCAGTGTGCAAGAGGAAGGCGCCGTCAGTTTGCCATAATGGCGGTTATTTCACCAAAACACACAATATCTGGAAGTCTAGGAGCGTCATTGTGAGGACATCCGTGGTACCGTGGTCGCAGACATAAACACATTGAAGATCTCGAAATCTTGGATTATTTCACTGAGATCGTATGTCCTAAATACGCAATAAAGACTTCTTCGACCCCAAAAACCTATATATTGATGTCAAAATAATGGTTCCACGACTCTTAGTTTTTGAGATGTTTAAGTGTGAGTGTGCCAGATAGCAGGCCAACGTTAACTTAACGTTAGCAGCTACGTTTAATTAACGTTATATGTTAACGTTATTCTAACATAATTTCATTGATTTAACGTTAAATTAACGTTTGCACTAACGTTAACAGTATAGGATTTTTATCGATTTTTATAACGAATATCAAACGGTAGCGATCGGCAAAAAATCGGCCATCCTGTGACTGTTCCACAACGTGTTTCCCGAAAGGGTTGACCCAGGTTTATCACCATCGGCGTTATCCCCGCCAGGTCGGGGATTGAACCCGGGTCGCGTGATTACAACGCGCGCACGCTAACCACTGCGCTACAGAAACCGGCTTTATATAAGCGCTGTATAACGAGCTGGTTCAAATAAATATAAATGCAAACTTCATTTTATGTGACCCTAAATTTTTGGGGTTATAAGAAAAATTATCATTGAAATTAATCTAGATTTAGTTACCCTTTATTTTTCGATATGTTTAAAATTTCGATCACGTTTCGGCTGCGACCGAATTAATTTTGAGTTTACCTTGGAAAACGTTTATTTGTAGACGTTTTTCTAACACTACTTTTCAGTTTAACTTGCCATAACGCCATAAGCGTCATTGGCCAATCTGGCTTGACACTATGGCTAAATTTGATTAGACATGCATTTCGGACATGTGTGCCTAATTTCATGTTTTTACCCCAAAATGTACGCTTTTCGCTTATCCGCGGGTCTATGACGGTATTTTATCACTGGACATTCTGAAGTACATTTGTGAGCCTCCGTGTGCTTAATGGCCAGCTAGACTAGATCTACGGACGTGCACACGGATGGCACAAACGGATCTAAGTGTTTGCTGCACTTAAAATTGATGCTTTAAAACACCCCGTTACGCGTCTGACACCTCCAGTCATCTTCATGCTTCTCTCCGCAGAGGTATGGTCTCACAATCAGATTAATTCAAATAAAGCCGCTTTGGCTTTCCATGGTTTTGAGGCCAAACCCCGTCTTATGAGTCAGCATATGTCGTTTCTTAGCTACAATGCGAGGTTTTGCGAACGTATGTGGAAACAGTTATGAGGTACAATATGGGAACATCAGTTATATTTTTTTTGATTTGGTAGGTTTTCCTGCCTTTTTGTAAAATGAAGGAAACCAGCGGTCTGTTTCCTTCCCAGTGAAGGTATGACGTTTTCGTCACTATGACGTTTGAGTCATAACATACGTTCACCGCCGTCTTCTTTCATGCGGTTTACCTGTGCCCTGGACTCGGCAGCCCCCCCCCCCCCCCCACTAAACCCCTTGGTTTTGTCCGGTCGCCCTATTCACCGTGCCAAGACCTGAATGATGGCATCAATGCGAAAATTCACATGCTGTCAAGCGATATTCTACTTTAAGTGATTGTGTTTGACAAGACGCGACTTTCTTATAAAGACTGACCATGAGTGAATGTTATTTATTATGCAGTGGTATATGGGTCGGCGGTATTTTATTACAGTGTTGACCTGGTTGCACCGACCCATCTGGTCCCAGTCACTGTAAGGCGGCACCCCTCCCGACTCCCCCTCCTCCCGCTCCTCCCAATGGAACGACCAACGTCAGACACGGCTACATTCCGTGCCTCGGGAGGAGTGATAAATACCAGTTGTCGCATCGTGAGAAGCCATAACCAGCGGCACCAACGGCAGCGGCTGAACGGCTGAACAGACTCCCCGGTCTAGTGCGCTAACGCAGTGGTTAGCGCACTAGACCGCAGATCAATAGGTCCTGGGGGCCTCCCTGGTGCAGTGGTTAGCGCACTAGACCGCAGATCAATAGGTCCTGGGGGCCTCCCTGGTGTAGTGGTTAGCGCACTAGACCGCAGATCAATAGGTCCTGGGGGCCTCCCTGGTGTAGTAGTTAGCGCACTAGACCGCAGATCAATAGGTCCTGGGGGCCTCCCTGGTGTAGTGGTTAGCGCACTAGACCGCAGATCAACAGGTCATGGGAGCCTCCCTGCTGTCGTGGTTAGCGCACTAGACCGCAGATCAATAGGTCCTGGGGGCCTCCCTGGTGCAGTGGTTAGCGCACTAGATCGCAGATCAATAGGTCCTGGGGGCCTCCCTGGTGCAGTGGTTAGCGCACTAGACCGCAGATCAATAGGTCCTGGGGGCCTCCCTGGTGTAGTGGTTAGCGCACTAGACCGCAGATCAATATGTCCTGGGGGCCTCCCTGGTGCAGTGGTTAGCGCACTAGACCGCAGATCAATAGGTCCTGGGGGCCTCCCTGGTGCAGTGGTTAGCGCACTAGACCGCAGATCAATAGGTCCTGGGGGCCTCCCTGGTGTAGTGGTTAGCGCACTAGACCGCAGATCAATAGGTCCTGGGGGCCTCCCTGGTGTAGTAGTTAGCGCACTAGACCGCAGATCAATAGGTCCTGGGGGCCTCCCTGGTGTAGTGGTTAGCGCACTAGACCGCAGATCAACAGGTCATGGGAGCCTCCCTGCTGTCGTGGTTAGCGCACTAGACCGCAGATCAATAGGTCCTGGGGGCCTCCCTGGTGCAGTGGTTAGCGCACTAGATCGCAGATCAATAGGTCCTGGGGGCCTCCCTGGTGCAGTGGTTAGCGCACTAGACCGCAGATCAATAGGTCCTGGGGGCCTCCCTGGTGTAGTGGTTAGCGCACTAGACCGCAGATCAATATGTCCTGGGGGCCTCCCTGGTGCAGTGGTTAGCGCACTAGACCGCAGATCAATAGGTCCTGGGGGCCTCCCTGGTGTAGTGGTTAGCGCATTAGACCGCAGATCAATATGTCCTGGGGGCCTCCCTGGTGTAGTGGTTAGCGCACTAGACCGCAGATCAATATGTCCTGGGGGCCTCCCTGGTGTAGTGGTTAGCGCACTAGACCGCAGATCAATAGGTCCTGGGGGCCTCCCTGGTGTAGTGGTTATCGCACTAGATCGCAGATCAATAGGTCCTGGGGGCCTCCCTGGTGTAGTGGTTAGCGCACTAGACCGCAGATCAATAGGTCCTGGGGGCCTCCCTGGTGTAGTGGTTAGCGAACTAGATCGCAGATCAATAGGTCCTGGCAGCCTCCCTGGTGTAGTGGTTAGCGCACTAGATCGCAGATCAATAGGTCCTGGGGGCCTCCCTGGTGTAGTGGTTAGCGCACTAGATTGCAGATTAATAGGTCCTGGGGGCCTCCCTGGTGTAGTGGTTAGCGCACTAGACCGCAGATCAATAGGTCCTGGGGGCCTCCCTGGTGTAGTGGTTAGCGCACTAGACCGCAGATCAATAGGTCCTGGGGGCCTCCCTGGTGTAGTGGTTAGCGCACTAGATCGCAGATCAATAGGTCCTGGGAGCCTCCCTGGTGTAGTGGTTAGCGCACTAGATCGCAGATCAATAGGTTCTGGGGGCCTCCCTGGTGTAGTGGTTAGCGCACTAGATCGCAGATCAATAGGTCCCGGGGGCCTCCCTGGTGTAGTGGTTAGCGCACTGGATCGCAGATCAATAGGTCCTGGGGGCCTCCCTGGTGCAGTGGTTAGCGCACTAGATCGCAGATCAATAGGTCCTGGGAGCCTCCCTGGTGTAGTGGTTAGCGCACTAGATCGCAGATCAATAGGTCCTGGGGGCCTCCCTGGTGTAGTGGTTAGCGCACTAGATCGCAGATCAATAGGTCCTGGGGGCCTCCCTGGTGTAGTGGTTAGCGCACTAGATCGCAGATCAATAGGTCCCGGGAGCCTCCCTGGTGTAGTGGTTAGCGCACTAAATCGCAGATCAATAGGTCCTGGGGGCCTCCCTGGTGTAGTGGTAAGCGCACTAGATCGCAGATCAATAGGTCCTGGGGGCCTCCCTGGTGTAGTGGTTAGCGCACTAGATCGCAGATCAATAGGTCCTGGGGGCCTCCCTGGTGTAGTGGTTAGCGCACTAGATCGCAGATCAATAGGTCCCGGGAGCCTCCCTGGTGTAGTGGTTAGCGCACTAAATCGCAGATCAATAGGTCCTGGGGGCCTCCCTGGTGTAGTGGTTAGCGCACTAGACCGCAGATCAATAGGTCCTGGGGGCCTCCCTGGTGTAGTGGTTAGCGCACTAGATCGCAGATCAATAGGTCCTGGGAGCCTCCCTGGTGCAGTGGTTAGCGCACTAGATCGCAGATCAATAGGTCCTGGGAGCCTCCCTGGTGCAGTGGTTAGCGCACTAGACCGCAGATCAATAGGTCCTGGGGGCCTCCCTGGTGCAGCGGTTAGCGCACTAGATCGCAGATCAATAGGTCCTGGGAGCCTCCCTGGTGTAGTAGTTAGCGCACTAGATCACAGATCAATAGGTCCTGGGGGCCTCCCTGGTGTAGTGGTTAGCGCACTAGATCGCAGATCAATAGGTCCTGGGGGCCTCCCTGGTGTAGTGGTTAGCGCACTAGATCGCAGATCAATAGGTCCTGGGGGCCTCCCTGGTGTAGTGGTTAGCGCACTAGATCGCAGATCAATAGGTCCTGGGGGCCTCCCTGGTGTAGTGGTTAGCGCACTAGATCGCAGATCAATAGGTCCTGGGGGCCTTCGTGGTGTAGTGGTTAGCGCACTAGATCGCAGATCAATAGGTTCTGGGAGCCTCCCTGGTGTAGTGGTTAGCGCACTAGATCGCAGATCAATAGGTCCTGGGGGCCTCCCTGGTGTAGTGGTTATCGCACTAGATAGCAGATCAATAGGTCCTGGGGGCCTCCCTGGTGTAGTGGTTTGCGCACTAGACCGCAGATCAATAGGTCCTGGGGGCCTCCCTGGTGTAGTGGTTATCGCACTAGATCGCAGATCAATAGGTCCTGGGAGCCTCCCTGGTGCAGTGGTTAGCGCACTAGACCGCAGATCAATAGGTCCTGGGGGCCTCCCTGGTGCAGCGGTTAGCGCACTAGATCGCAGATCAATAGGTCCTGGGGGTCTCCCTGGTGTAGTGGTTAGCGCACTAGATAGCAGATCAATAGGTCCTGGGAGCCTCCCTGGTGCAGTGGTTAGCGCACTAGATCGCAGATCAATAGGTCCTGGGAGCCTCCCTGGTGCAGTGGTTAGCGCACTAGACCGCAGATCAATAGGTCCTGGGGACCTCCCTGGTGCAGCGGTTAGCGCACTAGATCGCAGATCAATAGGTCCTGGGAGCCTCCCTGGTGTAGTGGTTAGCGCACTAGATCACAGATCAATAGGTCCTGGGGGCCTCCCTGGTGTAGTGGTTAGCGCACTAGATCGCAGATCAATAGGTCCTGGGAGCCTCCCTGGTGCAGTGGTTAGCGCACTAGACCGCAGATCAATAGGTCCTAGGGGCCTCCCTGGCGTAGTGGTTAGCGCAGTAGACCGCAGATCATTAGGTCCTAGGGGCCTCCCTGGTGTAGTGGTTAGCGCACTAGATCACAGATCAATAGGTCCTGGGAGCCTCCCTGGTGTAGTGGTTATCGCACTAGATCGCAGATCAATAGGTCCTGAGGGCCTCCCTGGTGTAGTAGATAGCGCACTAGATCGCAGATCAATAGGTCCTGGGGGCCTCCCTGGTGTAGTGGTTAGCGCACTAGATCGCAGATCAATAGGTCCTGGGGGCCTCCCTGGTGTAGTGGTTAGCGCACTAGATCGCAGATCAATAGGTCCTGGGGGCCTCCCTGGTGTAGTGGTTAGCGCACTAGATCGCAGATCAATAGGTCCTGGGAGCCTCCCTGGTGTAGTGGTTAGCGCACTAGATCGCAGATCAATAGGTCCTGGGGGCCTCCCTGGTGTAGTGGTTTGCGCACTAGACCGCAGATCAATAGATCCTGGGGGCCTCCCTGGTGTAGTGGTTAGCGCACTAGATCGCAGATCAATAGGTCCTCGGGGCCTCCCTGGTGTAGTGGTTTGCGCACTAGACCGCAGATCAATAGATCCTCGGGGCCTCCCTGGTGTAGTGGTTAGCGCACTAGATCGCAGATCAATAGGTCCTGGGAGCCTCCCTGGTGTAGTGGTTAGCGCACTAGATCGCAGATCAATAGGTCCTGGGGGCCTCCCTGGTGTAGTGGTTTGCGCACTAGACCGCAGATCAATAGATCCTCGGGGCCTCCCTGGTGTAGTGGTTAGCGCACTAGATCGCAGATCAATAGGTCCTGGGAGCCTCCCTGGTGTAGTGGTTAGCGCACTAGATCGCAGATCAATAGGTCCTGGGGGCCTCCCTGGTGTAGTGGTTTGCGCACTAGACCGCAGATCAATAGATCCTGGGGGCCTCCCTGGTGTAGTGGTTAGCGCACTAGATCGCAGATCAATAGGTCCTGGGGGCCTCCCTGGTGTAGTAGTTAGCGCACTAGATCGCAGATCAATAGGTCTTGGGGGCCTCCCTGGTGTAGTGGTTAGCGCACTAGATCGCAGATCAATAGTTCCTGGGAGCCTCCCTGGTGTAGTGGTTAGCGCACTAGATCGCAGATCAATAGGTCCTGGGGGCCTCCCTGGTGTAGTGGTTTGCGCACTAGACCGCAGATCAATAGATCCTGGGGGCCTCCCTGGTGTAGTGGTTAGCGCACTAGATCGCAGATCAATAGGTCCTGGGGGCCTCCCTGGTGTAGTGGTTAGCGCACTAGACCGCAGATCAATAGGTCCTGGGGGCCTCCCTGGTGTAGTGGTTAGCGCACTAGATCGCAGATCAATAGGTCCTGGGGGCCTCCCTGGTGTAGTGGTTAGCGCACTAGATCGCAGATCAATAGGTTCTGGGAGCCTCCCTGGTGTAGTGGTTAGCGCACTAGATCGCAGATCAATAGGTCCTGGGAGCCTCCCTGGTGTAGTGGTTAGCGCACTAGATCGCAGATCAATAGGTCCTGGGGGCCTCCCTGGTGTAGTGGTTAGCGCACTAGATCGCAGATCAATAGGTCCTGGGAGCCTCCCTGGTGTAGTGGTTAGCGCACTAGATCGCAGATCAATAGGTCCTGGGGGCCTCCCTGGTGTAGTGGTTAGCGCACTAGACCGCAGATCAATAGGTCCTGGGGGCCTCCTTGGTGTAGTGGTTAGCTCACTAGATCGCAGATCAATAGGTCCTGGGGGCCTCCCTGGTGTAGTGGTTAGCGCACTAGATTGCAGATCAATAGGTCCTGGGGGCCTCCCTGGTGTAGTGGTTAGCGCACTAGATCGCAGATCAATAGGTCCTGGGGGCCTCCCTGGTGTAGTGGTTAGCGCACTAGATCGCAGATCAATAGGTCCTGAGGGCCTCCCTGGTGTAGTGGTTAGCGCACTAGATCGCAGATCAATAGGTCCTGGGAGCCTCCCTGGTGTACTGGTTAGCGCACTAGATCGCAGATCAATAGGTCCTGGGGGCCTCCCTGGTGTAGTGGTTAGCGCACTAGATCGCAGATCAATAGGTCCTGGGGGCCTCCCTGGTGTAGTGGTTAGCGCACTAGATCGCAGATCAATAGGTCCTGGGAGCCTCCCTGGTGTAGTGGTTAGCGCACTAGATTGCAGATCAATAGGTCCTGGGGGCCTCCCTGGTGTAGTGGTTAGCGCACTAGATCGCAGATCAATAGGTCCTGGGGGCCTCCCTGGTGTAGTGGTTAGCGCACTAGATCGCAGATCAATAGGTCCTGGGGGCCTCCCTGGTGTAGTGGTTAGCGCACTAGATCGCAGATCAATAGGTCCCGGGAGCCTCCCTGGTGTAGTGGTTAGCGCACTAGATCGCAGATCAATAGGTCCTGGGAGCCTCCCTGGTGTAGTGGTTAGCGCACTAGATTGCAGATCAATAGGTCCTGGGGGCCTCCCTGGTGTAGTGGTTAGCGCACTAGATCGCAGATCAATAGGTCCTGGGGGCCTCCCTGGTGTAGTGGTTAGCGCACTAGATCGCAGATCAATAGGTCCTGGGGGCCTCCCTGGTGTAGTGGTTAGCGCACTAGATCGCAGATCAATAGGTCCCGGGAGCCTCCCTGGTGTAGTGGTAAGCGCACTAGATCGCAGATCAATAGGTCCTGGGGGCCTCCCTGGTGTAGTGGTTAGCGCACTAGATCGCAGATCAATAGGTCCTGGGGGCCTCCCTGGTGTAGTGGTTAGCGCACTAGATCGCAGATCAATAGGTCCCGGGAGCCTCCCTGGTGTAGTGGTTAGCGCACTAAATCGCAGATCAATAGGTCCTGGGGGCCTCCCTGGTGTAGTGGTTAGCGCACTAGACCGCAGATCAATAGGTCCTGGGGGCCTCCCTGGTGTAGTGGTTAGCGCACTAGATCGCAGATCAATAGGTCCTGGGAGCCTCCCTGGTGCAGTGGTTAGCGCACTAGATCGCAGATCAATAGGTCCTGGGAGCCTCCCTGGTGCAGTGGTTAGCGCACTAGACCGCAGATCAATAGGTCCTGGGGGCCTCCCTGGTGCAGCGGTTAGCGCACTAGATCGCAGATCAATAGGTCCTGGGAGCCTCCCTGGTGTAGTAGTTAGCGCACTAGATCACAGATCAATAGGTCCTGGGGGTCTCCCTGGTGTAGTGGTTAGCGCACTAGATCGCAGATCAATAGGTCCTGGGGGCCTCCCTGGTGTAGTGGTTAGCGCACTAGATCGCAGATCAATAGGTCCTGGGGGCCTCCCTGGTGTAGTGGTTAGCGCACTAGATCGCAGATCAATAGGTCCTGGGGGCCTCCCTGGTGTAGTGGTTAGCGCACTAGATCGCAGATCAATAGGTCCTGGGGGCCTTCGTGGTGTAGTGGTTAGCGCACTAGATCGCAGATCAATAGGTTCTGGGAGCCTCCCTGGTGTAGTGGTTAGCGCACTAGATCGCAGATCAATAGGTCCTGGGGGCCTCCCTGGTGTAGTGGTTAGCGCACTAGATCGCAGATCAATAGGTCCTGGGGGCCTCCCTGGTGTAGTGGTTAGCGCACTAGACCGCAGATCATTAGGTCCTAGGGGCCTCCCTGGTGTAGTGGTTAGCGCACTAGATCGCAGATCAATAGGTCCTGGGGGCCTCCCTGGTGTAGTGGTTATCGCACTAGATAGCAGATCAATAGGTCCTGGGGGCCGCCCTGGTGTAGTGGTTTGCGCACTAGACCGCAGATCAATAGGTCCTGGGGGCCTCCCTGGTGTAGTGGTTATCGCACTAGATCGCAGATCAATAGGTCCTGGGAGCCTCCCTGGTGCAGTGGTTAGCGCACTAGACCGCAGATCAATAGGTCCTGGGGGCCTCCCTGGTGCAGCGGTTAGCGCACTAGATCGCAGATCAATAGGTCCTGGGAGCCTCCCTGGTGCAGTGGTTAGCGCACTAGATCGCAGATCAATAGGTCCTGGGAGCCTCCCTGGTGCAGTGGTTAGCGCACTAGACCGCAGATCAATAGGTCCTGGGGACCTCCCTGGTGCAGCGGTTAGCGCACTAGATCGCAGATCAATAGGTCCTGGGAGCCTCCCTGGTGTAGTGGTTAGCGCACTAGATCACAGATCAATGGGTCCTGGGGGCCTCCCTGGTGTAGTGGTTAGCGCACTAGATCGCAGATCAATAGGTCCTGGGAGCCTCCCTGGTGCAGTGGTTAGCGCACTAGACCGCAGATCAATAGGTCCTAGGGGCCTCCCTGGCGTAGTGGTTAACGCAGTAGACCGCAGATCATTAGGTCCTAGGGGCCTCCCTGGTGTAGTGGTTAGCGCACTAGATCACAGATCAATAGGTCCTGGGAGCCTCCCTGGTGTAGTGGTTATCGCACTAGATCGCAGATCAATAGGTCCTGAGGGCCTCCCTGGTGTAGTAGATAGCGCACTAGATCGCAGATCAATAGGTCCTTGGGGCCTCCCTGGTGTAGTGGTTAGCGCACTAGATCGCAGATCAATAGGTCCTGGGGGCCTCCCTGGTGTAGTGGTTAGCGCACTAGATCGCAGATCAATAGGTCCTGGGGGCCTCCCTGGTGTAGTGGTTAGCGCACTAGATCGCAGATCAATAGGTCCTGGGAGCCTCCCTGGTGTAGTGGTTAGCGCACTAGATCGCAGATCAATAGGTCCTGGGGGCCTCCCTGGTGTAGTGGTTTGCGCACTAGACCGCAGATCAATAGATCCTGGGGGCCTCCCTGGTGTAGTGGTTAGCGCACTAGATCGCAGATCAATAGGTCCTCGGGGCCTCCCTGGTGTAGTGGTTTGCGCACTAGACCGCAGATCAATAGATCCTCGGGGCCTCCCTGGTGTAGTGGTTAGCGCACTAGATCGCAGATCAATAGGTCCTGGGAGCCTCCCTGGTGTAGTGGTTAGCGCACTAGATCGCAGATCAATAGGTCCTGGGGGCCTCCCTGGTGTAGTGGTTTGCGCACTAGACCGCAGATCAATAGATCCTCGGGGCCTCCCTGGTGTAGTGGTTAGCGCACTAGATCGCAGATCAATAGGTCCTGGGAGCCTCCCTGGTGTAGTGGTTAGCGCACTAGATCGCAGATCAATAGGTCCTGGGGGCCTCCCTGGTGTAGTGGTTTGCGCACTAGACCGCAGATCAATAGATCCTGGGGGCCTCCCTGGTGTAGTGGTTAGCGCACTAGATCGCAGATCAATAGGTCCTGGGGGCCTCCCTGGTGTAGTAGTTAGCGCACTAGATCGCAGATCAATAGGTCCTGGGGGCCTCCCTGGTGTAGTGGTTAGCGCACTAGATCGCAGATCAATAGTTCCTGGGAGCCTCCCTGGTGTAGTGGTTAGCGCACTAGATCGCAGATCAATAGGTCCTGGGGGCCTCCCTGGTGTAGTGGTTTGCGCACTAGACCGCAGATCAATAGATCCTGGGGGCCTCCCTGGTGTAGTGGTTAGCGCACTAGATCGCAGATCAATAGGTCCTGGGGGCCTCCCTGGTGTAGTGGTTAGCGCACTAGACCGCAGATCAATAGGTCCTGGGGGCCTCCCTGGTGTAGTGGTTAGCGCACTAGATCGCAGATCAATAGGTCCTGGGGGCCTCCCTGGTGTAGTGGTTAGCGCACTAGATCGCAGATCAATAGGTTCTGGGAGCCTCCCTGGTGTAGTGGTTAGCGCACTAGATCGCAGATCAATAGGTCCTGGGAGCCTCCCTGGTGTAGTGGTTAGCGCACTAGATCGCAGATCAATAGGTCCTGGGGGCCTCCCTGGTGTAGTGGTTAGCGCACTAGATCGCAGATCAATAGGTCCTGGGAGCCTCCCTGGTGTAGTGGTTAGCGCACTAGATCGCAGATCAATAGGTCCTGGGGGCCTCCCTGGTGTAGTGGTTAGCGCACTAGACCGCAGATCAATAGGTCCTGGGGGCCTCCTTGGTGTAGTGGTTAGCTCACTAGATCGCAGATCAATAGGTCCTGGGGGCCTCCCTGGTGTAGTGGTTAGCGCACTAGATTGCAGATCAATAGGTCCTGGGGGCCTCCCTGGTGTAGTGGTTAGCGCACTAGATCGCAGATCAATAGGTCCTGGGGGCCTCCCTGGTGTAGTGGTTAGCGCACTAGATCGCAGATCAATAGGTCCTGAGGGCCTCCCTGGTGTAGTGGTTAGCGCACTAGATCGCAGATCAATAGGTCCTGGGAGCCTCCCTGGTGTAGTGGTTAGCGCACTAGATCGCAGATCAATAGGTCCTGGGGGCCTCCCTGGTGTAGTGGTTAGCGCACTAGATCGCAGATCAATAGGTCCTGGGGGCCTCCCTGGTGTAGTGGTTAGCGCACTAGATCGCAGATCAATAGGTCCTGGGAGCCTCCCTGGTGTAGTGGTTAGCGCACTAGATTGCAGATCAATAGGTCCTGGGGGCCTCCCTGGTGTAGTGGTTAGCGCACTAGATCGCAGATCAATAGGTCCTGGGGGCCTCCCTGGTGTAGTGGTTAGCGCACTAGATCGCAGATCAATAGGTCCTGGGGGCCTCCCTGGTGTAGTGGTTAGCGCACTAGATCGCAGATCAATAGGTCCTGGGGGCCTCCCTGGTGTAGTGGTTAGCGCACTAGATCGCAGATCAATAGGTCCTGGGGGCCTCCCTGGTGTAGTGGTTAGCGCACTAGATCGCAGATCAATAGGTCCTGGGGGCCTCCCTGGTGTAGTGGTTAGCGCACTAGATCGCAGATCAATAGGTCCTGGGGGCCTCCCTGGTGTAGTGGTTAGCGCACTAGATCGCAGATCAATAGGTCCTGGGAGCCTCCCTGGTGTAGTGGTTGTCGCACTAGTTCGCAGATCAATAGGTCACGGGGGCCTCCCTGGTGTAGTGGTTAGCGCACTAGATCGCAGATCAATAGGTCCTGGGAGCCTCCCTGGTGTAGTGGTTGGGGCACTAGGTCGCAGATCAATAGGTCCTGGGGGCCTCCCTGGTGTAGTGGTTAGCGCACTAGATCGCAGATCAATGGGTCCTGGGGGCCTCCCTGGTGTAGTGGTTAGCGCACTAGATCGCAGATCAATAGGTCCTGGGAGCCTCCCTGGTGTAGTGGTTAGCGCACTAGATCGCAGATCAATAGGTCCTGGGGGCCTCCCTGGTGTAGTGGTTAGCGCACTAGACCGCAGATCCATAGGTCCTGGGGGCCTCCTTGGTGTAGTGGTTAGCTCACTAGACTGCAGATCAATAGGTCCTGGGGGCCTCCCTGGTGTAGTGGTTATCGCACTAGATCGCAGATCAATAGGTCACGGGGGCCTCCCTGGTGTAGTGGTTGGCGCACTAGATCGCAGATCAATAGGTCCTGGGAGCCTCCCTGGTGTAGTGGTTAGCGCACTAGATCGCAGATCAATAGGTCCTGGGGGCCTCCCTGGTGTAGTGGTTAGCGCACTAGATCGCAGATCAATAGGTCCTGGGGGCCTCCCTGGTGTACTGGTTAGCGCACTAGATCGCAGATCAATAGGTCCTGGGGGCCTCCCTGGTGTAGTGGTTAGCGCACTAGATCGCAGATCAATAGGTCCTGGGAGCCTCCCTGGTGTAGTGGTTAGCGCACTAGATCGCAGATCAATAGGTCCTGGGGCCTCCCTGGTGTAGTGGTTTGCGCACTAGACCGCAGATCAATAGGTCCTGGGGGCCTCCCTGGTGTAGTAGTTAGCGCACTAGATTGCAGATCAATAGGTCCTGGGGGCCTCCCTGGTGTAGTGGTTAGCGCACTAGATCGCAGATCAATAGGTCCTGGGGGCCTCCCTGGTGTAGTGGTTAGCGCACTAGATCGCAGATCAATAGGTCCTGGGGGCCTCCCTGGTGTAGTGGTTAGCGCACTAGATCGCAGATCAATAGGTCCTGGGAGCCTCCCTGGTGTAGTGGTTAGCGCACTAGATCGCAGATCAATAGGTCCTGGGGGCCTCCCTGAAGTAGTGGTTAGCGCAATAGACCGCAGATCAATAGGTCCTGGGGGCCTCCCTGGTGTAGTGGTTATCGCACTAGATCGCAGATCAATAGGTCCTGGGGGCCTCCCTGGTGTAGTGGTTAGCGCACTAGATCGCAGATCAATAGGTCCTGGGGGCCTCCCTGATGTAGTGGTTAGCGCACTAGATCGCAGATCAATAGGTCCTGGGAGCCTCCCTGGTGTAGTGGTTAGCGCACTAGATCGCAGATCAATAGGTCCTGGGGGCCTCCCTGGTGTAGTGGTTAGCGCACTAGATCGCAGATCAATAGGTCCTGGGGGCCTCCCTGGTGTAGTGGTTAGCGCACTAGATCGCAGATCAATAGGTCCTGGGGGCCTCCCTGGTGTAGTGGTTAGCGCACTAGATCGCAGATCAATAGGTCCTGGGGGCCTCCCTGGTGTAGTGGTTAGCGCACTAGATCGCAGATCAATAGGTCCTGGGAGCCTCCCTGGTGTAGTGGTTAGCGCACTAGACCGCAGATCAATAGGTCCTGGGGGCCTCCTTGGTGTAGTGGTTAGCTCACTAGACTGCAGATCAATAGGTCCTGGGGGCCTCCCTGGTGTAGTGGTTGTCGCACTAGTTCGCAGATCAATAGGTCACGGGGGCCTCCCTGGTGTAGTGGTTAGCGCACTAGATCGCAGATCAATAGGTCCTGGGAGCCTCCCTGGTGTAGTGGTTGGGGCACTAGGTCGCAGATCAATAGGTCCTGGGGGCCTCCCTGGTGTAGTGGTTAGCGCACTAGATCGCAGATCAATGGGTCCTGGGGGCCTCCCTGGTGTAGTGGTTAGCGCACTAGATCGCAGATCAATAGGTCCTGGGAGCCTCCCTGGTGTAGTGGTTAGCGCACTAGATCGCAGATCAATAGGTCCTGGGGGCCTCCCTGGTGTAGTGGTTAGCGCACTAGACCGCAGATCCATAGGTCCTGGGGGCCTCCTTGGTGTAGTGGTTAGCTCACTAGACTGCAGATCAATAGGTCCTGGGGGCCTCCCTGGTGTAGTGGTTATCGCACTAGATCGCAGATCAATAGGTCACGGGGGCCTCCCTGGTGTAGTGGTTGGCGCACTAGATCGCAGATCAATAGGTCCTGGGAGCCTCCCTGGTGTAGTGGTTAGCGCACTAGATCGCAGATCAATAGGTCCTGGGGGCCTCCCTGGTGTAGTGGTTAGCGCACTAGATCGCAGATCAATAGGTCCTGGGGGCCTCCCTGGTGTACTGGTTAGCGCACTAGATCGCAGATCAATAGGTCCTGGGGGCCTCCCTGGTGTAGTGGTTAGCGCACTAGATCGCAGATCAATAGGTCCTGGGAGCCTCCCTGGTGTAGTGGTTAGCGCACTAGATCGCAGATCAATAGGTCCTGGGGCCTCCCTGGTGTAGTGGTTTGCGCACTAGACCGCAGATCAATAGGTCCTGGGGGCCTCCCTGGTGTAGTAGTTAGCGCACTAGATTGCAGATCAATAGGTCCTGGGGGCCTCCCTGGTGTAGTGGTTAGCGCACTAGATCGCAGATCAATAGGTCCTGGGGGCCTCCCTGGTGTAGTGGTTAGCGCACTAGATCGCAGATCAATAGGTCCTGGGGGCCTCCCTGGTGTAGTGGTTAGCGCACTAGATCGCAGATCAATAGGTCCTGGGAGCCTCCCTGGTGTAGTGGTTAGCGCACTAGATCGCAGATCAATAGGTCCTGGGGGCCTCCCTGAAGTAGTGGTTAGCGCAATAGACCGCAGATCAATAGGTCCTGGGGGCCTCCCTGGTGTAGTGGTTATCGCACTAGATCGCAGATCAATAGGTCCTGGGGGCCTCCCTGGTGTAGTGGTTAGCGCACTAGATCGCAGATCAATAGGTCCTGGGGGCCTCCCTGATGTAGTGGTTAGCGCACTAGATCGCAGATCAATAGGTCCTGGGAGCCTCCCTGGTGTAGTGGTTAGCGCACTAGATCGCAGATCAATAGGTCCGGGGGGCCTCCCTGAAGTAGTGGTTAGCGCACTAGATCGCAGATCAATAGGTCCTGGGGGCCTCCCTGGTGTAGTGGTTATCGCACTAGATCGCAGATCAATAGGTCCTGGGAGCCTCCCTGGTGTAGTGGTTAGCGCACTAGATCGCAGATCAATAGGTCCTTGGGGCCTCCCTGGTGTAGTGGTTAGCGCACTAGATCGCAGATCAAAAGGTCCTGGGGCCTCCCTGGTGTAGTGGTTAGCGCACTAGATCGCAGATCAATAGGTCCTGGGGGCCTCCCTGGTGTAGTGGTTAGCGCCCTAGATCGCAGATCAATAGGTCCTGGGGGCCTCCCTGGTGTAGTAGTTAGCGCACTAGACCGCAAATCAATGGGTCCTGGGGGCCTCCCTGGTGTAGTGGCTAACGCACTAGTCCGCAGATCAATAGTTACTGGGTTCTAACCCTGGCCCTGGCCCTTAACCTCGGGCTTATTTCATCTACAGTTGAGCCCTTCAACCGTGGCCTCAAAAGCGATGACGGTGGCGAGGTGTAGGATGTATTTCCAAGGTTTGAGGCCACGCGCAACAATTTAATCGCTGTACTAAATACCAATTCCTCTCTTATTCATTGTTCAACAGTTTGTGAATTAACTAACTGCGTAGTACAGAAGACGCTCTACAAACCTATATGTGTGTCTTCAAGTGATACAAGAGGAGAGCCGCGCAGGTTCTCCCATCACTTGTCACTGACTCACTGTTCGTAAGATGTGTTACTTAATACACAACATGGTTGATCATCATTAATTTAATAATTTGCATGGAACAATAAACTACTGTACTCTGTATATATTGACCCGCGAGATAACAATGCATGTCTCGTTTGAAAATTATAATTGTAATTTCAATGCCTTGCTGCCTATCGCGTACATAGAATGTGTCACGGACCATGCGGGTAGCCACGGAGGCACAGTATCAAGTATATATTACTTTGACGTGTCTTGACATCAATCTGCCGCACTGGATACCTATTAGTGGACAACGAGACACTGTTCTAGCATCGACTCGCACAACCTCGCCTCGTCTTAGGTGTGTCAGTATATAACATTGGCAAAGGGCGCCTATCGAGGCCCGTAGCCCCCCCCCCCCGCCCTTTCAGGTACGAGCCACGCACTGTTAAAGTCGGATTTTTTTAGGAAGAATTGTGTCTTTCATGTGAAATATTCTCCCATGGGGCCTTGCGCCCACCTCCCCTTTGACAAATTCCTGGATCCGCCACTGCTTCTAAACCTAAATACTTGTAGTTGTCCCCTTTACACAATATTTATATCGTTCCATACAAGAGGAATTGTCTATCTACAAACAGAAAAGCTTTCCTGACATCAATAAACGCGCAATGCAGCTCATTTTTGCGCAAGAAGTGCCACACGATGCATTGTAAATCAAATATTTGATGGACGGCGCAATACGGCCGACGACGGCAGGACGACCCAATATTATGAAAAAAATACTTATCGTTTCAAACTGAAAAGCGTCTTTTTCGCATCTTTGAAATGGACAGTCGCCTTGAATACACTCGCGAAAGAATCTTAAGGTAAGCACCCCATAATGAGCCTCGGCGACTTAGGCAAGCATCGGCCGGCTCCAGCCCTGAGACAACAAGGCACGAATAAATCAGAGCAAAGTGATGACATAGGTAATGTAACAGTTGTGTACTGTGATGACTCCTAAGTGGCCGGAGTCACAAAAACTGTGAACGAACGGTGAGGCAATTATAGGCTTTATTACAGCAAATGACAACGCGAGGATTCGATATACAGGGCGGACTGCCTGTTAGAACACTCGCTTCAGTGGTGAGGACCATTCACCAGACCAGCCGTCACAACCGGCGCATTTGGCGCCTTATAATTATCAGCCAATCACAGGTGTCCCTCCACCCAATGGGAATTCGCCTTCTCAAAAGGAGCGCGAAACAAGAATAACACTGCTTACAACCGCGTTCCCGCCACTTTAATGCATTTCTGCTACAATAACATGAATAGAATATTAAAAACCAGTTAATGTAAGCCTCATATATTAAGCCTCAGCGATTTAAAGAAGACCACGGCAAACATCAGTGGCTGTCATGGTAAGAGGAATCCCCAACTCGTGACGTCAGTCACAGGGGAATCCCCAAGTCGTGACGTCAGTCACAGGGGAATCCCCAAGTCGTGACGTCAGTCACAGGTATTTCCCCGAGAACGGCTGTTCGTGATAAATGCGGAAGATTCAACTATAGACAACATCTGCAACGTCGAGAATACGTGTAAATAGTTCAGAAAACATTTGCGTCGATCATAGTTATATCAGAGACCGTCATATATGCTAAGGTTTATTAAAATGTGAATACGAGGCGTAAATTGCGCATAATTGATGTGAAATAAGCTGTCCCGAGAAATGTGAAATACCATTCCCATGTTTTAGGACCTGTTTGTAAGCAAATGTGCATGGCTACCTATATATATCTTTATTTTCATCACATGAGCCAAGTCTGTAAAAGTTTTTAAAACTGGTTTGGAAACCATGCGCTGTTCGCCAAAATGATTCACACGATTCAGTTTTATAGCTATATAGTAGTTTGTTTCTGAAGGCAGCCACTTTTATTTAGGTCTTCTCCGTGGAAGGGACTTGTTGAATAAAAGGATCCAGTGTTTCACAAAGACGTCGCCAATCTTGAAGGCCTCACCCAATGTGATTCTACACCCCTCACCCTCTCTCTTATTGAGAACCATTGTATATCGGTTGGTGGACCGTGTCATTAAAAGCTCGCGTCATGTAAGCAAGACGCGCCTAGCCAACTTATAGGTTAGAGTGTCACAGTGGCGGATCCAGCTACTGCGGCTATAGCCCCCCCCCCCCCCACCCCCTGGTCAAGCCGCAAAAGCCCCCCCCCCACCGACAGGTGTAGCCCCCGAGAATAAAGCAGCCTATCGCTGTCCACGAGCAGCGACCTAATGCTGGAGAAGGACCAGTCCCCCCCCCCGCTTCCGCCGCCTATGGCCTGTCCACCAGGTCACATAATCTCGAAATTCAAGCCTTCTCCGAAGCACCCCCGGTCGCAAGTTTTTCACAGAGCACACCCCACACCCCCCGTCGGAAATTTTCAGAGAGCAACCCCCCCCCCCTCCCCTCGGCAAATTCCTAGATCCGCCCCTGCACCCCACCCCCTAAAGTCTGAATCCGCTCCTGTGTCATGGCCGAATGGCCTGTCCACCAGGTCACATACTGTCCTCCACGTATCATTGAGCACCTCTCCTTCCATGACACGCGGACGGGTGAGGGCGGAGAGGGGGGGGGGGGCATCCTCCTTTCTCCCTTTTGGTAAAGCTGCATACAGATCGTGGCCAGTGGCGCCCTCTACTCGGCGAACCTTGACGTAGTCACAGATTCAGCGAACCCCGACCACCGGTTGGTTGATGTCAAAGCTATGTCAGTGCAAT
This sequence comes from Arenicola marina, assembly GCA_964019135.1. Lineage (NCBI taxonomy): Eukaryota > Metazoa > Annelida > Polychaeta > Arenicolidae > Arenicola > Arenicola marina. The sequence goes on along the minus strand of OZ025253.1, from coordinate 45,460,774 downwards.
CTCTTACAATATATTTATTATGAAGGTCATAGCCAGCCTCTGTATGTTGAAGTCCCGGGTCTGGTCGCGGGTTCGCTCTCACGCCACTGGGCTATATTCACATTAAACATTACGAATCCACGGTATTCCGCAAACGGACGGATGCCAACTGGATATGTTCACAAATCATGTTTTCATGAAATATATACATATCAAATGCCTAGCAACATTCAGATTGACGTGGCCGTTGCCTCAATAGTGTGTAGCATTAGGCCAGAGCAGAAATTGATTCTAATATGCGCAGCACTAAATTAGAGTTCGCTCAACCACGTCGTCTCCCGCTTTTCGGGCACAAATTGACCTTCTTCCATGCGGTTGCCCTGTGCCCTGGACTCGGCATCCTCGCCCCAAACCCCCAACCCCCAACCCTCTTGGCCTTGACCCTGTTACACTGACAAGGAGACATTCCATTATAAGTATTGGCAGAATTATACAATGGTATGTTGGTTGGAGGTATTTTTCACACAGCTGGCCCGGTGCCCTTTGATCCACCCAAACCCAACCCCCTTGGCTTTGTCCGGTCGTCCTATTCACCGTGCTAAGACCTGAATCAAGGCATCAATGCAAAAATTCGCCACATGCTGTCAAACGATATTCTCTTCAAGTGATTGGGTTTGACTAGACGCGACTTTATTATAGAGACTGACTGTGAATGAAGTGGCACATAGGTCGGTGGTACCATATTACAGTGTTGACCTGGTTGCACCGACCCATCTGGTCACAGTCACTGTAAGGCGGCACCCCTCCCAACTCCCCCTACCCCCCGCCCCCCCCCCTCCCCCCCGCTCCTCCCAATGGAACGGCCAACGTCACACACGGCTACATTCCGTGCCTCGGGAGGAGTGATAAATACAAGTTGTCGCATCGTGAGAAGCCATAACCAGCGGCACCAACGGCAGCGGCTGAACGGTGAGTGAACACGGTATGTGTCCATAGTGAGTGACCACCAGAGGGCGCTAACCACGCTTACGGTTGTAATGCCAATCAGCTTGTTTGATCGATTATTATTATCGAGAAAATGTATATAAGAAAATTAACACAGCTCTTACTGTCTCACTTAATGCGAAGGGATCCTGGAAGTGGGGGGGGGGGGGGGGGGGGGGAGTGTCCAGTGTCTGTTTCTCAAAATTCGCGGTGTTCCCTGTCGATCTGTCGAAAAGGGATGTTGCTGTGGCATTTTTTGGAAAAATTAGTGAAACTGTGTCCGTGTCGAATTTCGATATTGTCGTTGTCGACATGTTGATGCCAATGTCGGGTGTTGCTTCGTCGAAAACGGCAATGTCGCGTGTATATATTTACCCCTTCCAGACCCCTGTGTCACCACGCAGGTAATCTTGGCACCAATGAGGGATGTTTAATATTTTAGTCAATTTAATAGCAGTATATTTTTATTGATCGTATCGTAAGCTTCTGCCTGTAAAAATAGATGTAGCTTTTTCGAATGGAGTGGGTGGTGGGGGGTAACAGTTTTGTTAAAATATTTCAACAAGCGACCCCGTTATATTTACATTGCTAGTTAAGAAGGAAAGAACCGGTTTCCTAGTTAGACATTGTAGGGCAGGTATTATCTGTGCAATGTCAGTCATTGTATACAGTTCTTCCAATTTTTAATAGAAACCTGAATACAGATGTTTTTGTCATGAAGTAAATCTTTGTTTTTGTTACTTTCTGTCTTTTTACTTCCATATGAGGCCTTGATTTCGGTATTTCTTATCACATTTGAAAAGTCAGTTGTTTCAGTGCTTACTTTATCAACGTACTTGTGTTTATGGCAGCTAACACGATTAGTTGACAAAAGCATTTGTCATCTGACACTGAGGTGCAACTCCCATTAAATATCAACCAGTTACAAATTCTTCATCTTGGGGATTTCCTTGTCTTTGGACTTTGTTTGCATTGAGAACTTTTTTGTCTTTGCCTTGGGACTTTCGTTATCTTGGAACTTCCTTTTGTCTTTAGACTTTCTTAGTGTTAGGATTATCTTTGTCTTGGGATGTCCTTTGTCTTGAGACTTCCTTTGTCTTGAGACTTCCTTTGTCTATGGACTTCCTTTAACTTGGGACTTTCTTTGTCTCGGGTCTGTCTTTGTCTTGGGACTTATGTTTGGAGACAAGCTTACCTTTGTCGGTGTCGCCGACAGATCGCCACCGTTTTTCCTGATTGACCAAAATTACAGATGGCTCTTCACGTCGGCGTGAGACTCGCTCTGGTGGCGCTGCTCTGTGTCACGTGGTGTGATCAGGCCCTGGGCCGCATGAAGAAGTGCAAACAGTGGCAGTGCAACAGAATCGAGAGGCAGTTCCAGGACCTCACCGGCATGCAGGGAAGTGATGCATCTGAGCTCCGGGAGGATGTCTACCAGCTGAGCAGACGCTTGGAAGCCCTGGAATTTTTTGCGGGTAAGTTATGGGGGATCACAGGAATGCGTGGTACAAACATTCCAGCGTCTGTTGCGGGGTAGGTATGAGGCACCCACAGGGGAATAGCGAACAACTAGACCAGTCGTGTAACACCAGAAGGGGAGTTAAGCTAACACTGAAATATTATCGTCATACCTGCAGAGCTAGCCACTGAGCCATTCCTTCCACGCAATGTAAACCTTCATTTATGCCATGTCTGGCCACGAAATGTAAGTACTAACGTACCTCGAACTCATTTCCCCGATATTTTTTGGTGACTGCGTTAACCATTGTGTGTTGTTCCTCTCCCCAAGGTTGTACATTGACCATTGTGTGTTGGTCCTCTCCCCCAGGTTGTACATTGACCATTGTGTGTTGGTCCATTCCCACAGGTTGTACATTGACCAGTGTGTGTTGGTCCTCTCCCACAGGTTGTACATTGGCCATTGTGTGTTGGTCCTCTCCCCCAGATTGTACATTGGCCATGGTGTGTTGGTCCACTCCCCCAGGTTGTACATTGACCATTGTGTGTTGGTCCTTATCACCCAGGTTGTACATTGACCATTGTGTGTTGGTCCTCTCCCCCAGGTTGTACATTGACCATTGTGTGTTGGTGCTCTCCCCCAGGTTGTACATTGACCATTGTGTGTTGGTCCACTGCCCCAGGTTGTACATTGACCATTGTGTGTTGGTCCTTATCACCCAGGTTGTACATTGACCATTGTGTGTTGGTCCTCTCCCCCAGCTTGTACATTGACCATTGTGTGTTGGTCCTCTCCCCCAGGTTGTACATTGACCATTGTGTGTTGGTCCACTCCCCCAGGTTGTACATTGACCATTGTGTGTTGGTCCTTATCACCCAGGTTGTACATTGACCATTGTGTGTTGGTTCACTCCCCCAGGTTGTAAATTGACCATTGTGTGTTGGTCCTCTCCCCCAGGTTGTACATTGAGCATTTTGTGCTGTTCTCTCCCCCAGGTTGTACATTGACCATTGTGTGTTGGTCCTCTCCCCCAGGTTGTGCATTGACCATTGTGTGCTGTCCTCTCCCCTAGGTTGTACATTGACCATTGTGTGTTGGTCCTCTCCCCCAAGTTGTACATTGACCATTTTGTGCTGTTCTCTCCCCCAGGTTGTACATTGACCATTGTGTGTTGGTCCTCTGCCCCAGGTAGTACATGGACCATTGTATGTTGGTCCTTTCCCCCAGGTTGTACATTGACCATTGTGTGCTGTTCTCTCCCCCAGGTTGTACATTGAGCATTGTGCGTTGGTCCTCTCCCCCAGGTTGTACGTAGACCATTATGTGTTGGTCCTCTCCCCCAGGTTGTACCTTGACCATTGTGTGTTGGTCCTCTTCCCCAGGTTGTACATTGGCCATGGTGTGTTGGTCCACTCCCCCAGGTTGTACATTGACCATTGTGTGTTGGTCCTCTCCCCCAGGTTGTACATTGACCATTGTGTGTTGGTCCACTCCCCCAGGTTGTACATTGACCATTGTGTGTTGGTCCTCTCCCCCAGGTTGTACATTGACCATTGTGTGTTGGTCCGCTCCCCCAGGTTGTACATTGACCATTGTGTGTTGGTCCTCTCCCCCAGGTTGTACATTGACCATTGTGTGTTGGTCCTCTCCCCCAGGTTGTACATTGACCATTGTGTGTTGGTCCTCTCCCCCAGGTTGTACATTGACCATTGTGTGTCGGTCCTCTCCCCCAGGTTGTACATTGACCATTGTGTGTTGGTCCTCTCCCCCAGGTTGTACAATGACCATTGTGTGTTGGTCCTCTCCCCCAGGTTGTACATTGACCATTGTGTGTTGGTCCTCTCCCCCAGGTTGTACATTGACCATTGTGTGTTGGTCCGCTCCCCCAGGTTGTACATTGACCATTGTGTGTTGGTCCTCTCCCCCAGGTTGTACATTGACCATTGTGTGTTGGTCCTTTCCCCCAGGTTGTACATTGACCATTTTGTGCTGTTCTCTCCCCCAGTTTGTTCATTGTCCATTGTGTGTTGGTCCTCTTCCCCAGGTTGTACATTGACCATTGTGTGTTGGTCCTCTCCCCCAGGTTGTACATTGACCATTGTGTGTTGGTCCACTCCCCCAGGTTGTACATTGACCATTGTGTGTTGGTCCTTATCACCCAGGTTGTACATTGACCATTGTGTGTTGGTCCTCTCCCCCAGGTTGTACATTGACCATTGTGTGTTGGTCCTCTGCCCCAGGTTGTACATTGACCATTGTGTGTTGGTCCAATCCCCCAGGTTGTACATTGACCATTGTGTGTTGGTCCTTATCACCCAGGTTGTACATTGACCATTGTGTGTTGGTCCACTCCCCCAGGTTGTACATTGACCATTGTGTGTTGGTCCTCTCCCCCAGGTTGTACATTGAGCATTTTGTGCTGTTCTCTCCCCCAGGTTGTACATTGACCATTGTGTGTTGGTCCTCTCCCCCAGGTTGTACATTGACCATTGTGTGTTGGTCCTCTCCCCCAAGTTGTACATTGACCATTTTGTGCTGTTCTCCCCCAGGTTGTACATTGACCATTGTGTGTTGGTGCTCTCCCCCAGGTTGTACATTGACCATTGTGTGTTGGTCCTCTGCCCCAGGTAGTACATTGACCATTGTATGTTGGTCCTCTCCCCCAGGTTGTACATTGACCACTGTGTGCTGTTCTCTTCCCCAGGTTGTACATTGAGCATTGTGCGTTGGTCCTCTCCCCCAGGTTGTACGTAGACCATTGTGTGTTGGTCCTCTCCCCCAGGTTGTACATTGACCATTGTGTGTTGGTGCTCTTCCCCAGGTTGTACATTGGCCATGGTGTGTTGGTCCACTCCCCCAGGTTGTACATTGACCATTGTGTGTAGGTCCTCTCCCCAGGTTGTACATTGACCATTGTGTGTTGGTCCACTCCCCCAGGTTGTACATTGACCATTGTGTGTTGGTCCTCTCCCCCAGGTTGTACATTGACCATTGTGTGTTGGTCCGCTCCCCCAGGTTGTACATTGACCATTGTGTGTTGGTCCTCTCCCCCAGGTTGTACATTGACCATTGTGTGTTGGTCCTCTCCCCCAGGTTGTACATTGACCATTGTGTGTCGGTCCTCTCCCCCAGGTTGTACATTGACCATTGTGTCTTGGTCCTCTCCCCCAGGTTGTACATTGACCATTGTGTGTTGGTCCTCTCCCCGAGGTTGTACATTGACCATTGTGTGTTGGTCCTCTCCCCAAGGTCGTACATTGACCATTGTGTGTTGGTCCATTCCCCCAGGTTGTCCATTGACCATTTTGTGCTGTTCTCTCCCCCAGGTTGTACATTGACCATTGTGTGTTGGTCCTCTCCCCCAGGTTGTACATTGACCATTGTGTGTTGGTCCTCTCCACCAGGTTGTACATTGACGATTGTGTGTTGGTCCTCTACCCCAGGTTGTACATGGACCATTGTGTGTTGGTCCTCTCCCCAAGGTCGTACATTGACCATTGTGTGTTGGTCCTCTCCCAGAGGTTGTATGTTGACCATTTTGTGCTGTTCTCTCCCCCAGGTTGTACATTGACCATTGTGTGTTGGTCCTCTCCCCCAGGTTGTGCATTGACCATTGTGTGCTGTCCTCTCCTTAAGTTGTACATTGACCATTGTGTGTTGGTCCTCTCCCCCAGGTTGTACATTGACCATTTTGTGCTGTTCTCTTTCCCAGGTTGTACATTGACCATTGTGTGTTGGTCCACTGCCCCAGGTAGTACATTGACCATTGTATGTTGGTCCTCTCCCCCAGGTTGTACATTGACCATTGTGTGCTGTTCTCTTCCCCAGGTTGTACATTGACCACTGTGTGATGGTCCTCTACCCCAGGTTGTACATTGACCATTGCGTGTTGGTCCTCTCCCCCAGGTTGTACATTGACCATTGTGTGTTGGTTCTCTCCCCCAGGTTGTACATTGACCATTGTGGGTTGGTCCTCTCCCCCAGGCTGTACATTGACCATTGTGTGCTGTCCTCTCCCCCAGGCTGTACATTGAGCATTGTGTGTTGGTCCTCTCCCCCAGGTTGTACATTAACCAATTGTGTGTTGGTCCTCTCTCCCAGGTTGTACATTGACCATTGTGTGCTGTTCTCTCCCCCAGGTTGTACATTGACCATTGTGTGTTGGTCCTCTCCCCCAGGTTGTACATTGACCATTGTGTGTTGTCTACTCCCCCAAGCTGTACATTGACCATTGTGTGTTGGTCCACTCCCCCAAAATGTACATTGACCATTGTGTGTTGGTCCTCTCCCCCAGGTTGTACATTGACCATTGTGTGTTGGTCCTCTCCCCCAAGTTGTACATTGACCATTGTGTGTTGGTCCTCTCCCCTAGGCTGTACATTGACCATTGTGTGTTGGTCCTCTCCCCCAGGTTGTACATTGACCATTGTGTGTTGGTCCTCTCCCCCAGGCTGTACATTGACCATTGTGTGTTGGTCCTCTCCCCCAGGTTGTACATTGACCATTGTGTGTTGGTCCTCTCCCCCAGGTTGTACATTGACCATTGTGTGTTGTCCACTCCCCCAGGTTGTACAATGACCATTGTGTGTTGGTCCTCTCCCCCAGGTTGTACATTGACCACTGTGTGTTGGTCCTCTCCCCCAGGTTGTACATTGACCATTGCGTGTTGGTCCTCTCCCCCAGGTTGTACAATGACCATTGTGTGTCGGTCCTCTCCCCCAGGTTGTACATTGACCATTGTGTGCTGTTCTCTCCCCCAGGTTGTACATTGACCATTGTGTGTTGTCCACTCCGCCAGGCTGTACATTGACCACTGTGTGTTGGTCCTCTCCCCCAGGCTGTACATTGACCATTGTGTGTTGGTCCTCTCCCCCAGGTTGTACATTGACCATTGTGTGCTATCCTCTCCCCCAGGTAGTACATTGACCATTGTGTGTTGGTCCTCTCCCCCAGGCTGTACATTGACCATTGTGTGTTGGTCCTCTCCCCCAGGTTGTACATTGACCATTGTGTGTTGGTCCTCTCCCCCAGGTTGTACATTGACCGTTGTGTGTTGTCCTCTCCCCCAGGTTGTACATTGACCATTGTGTGTTAGTCCTCTCCCCCAGGTTGTACATTGACCATTGCGTTGGTCCTCTCCCCCAGGTTGTACATTGACCATTGTGTGTTGGTCCTCTCCCCCAGGTTGTACATTGACCATTGTGTGTTGGTCCTCTCCCCCAGGTTGTACATTGACCATTGTGTGTTGGTCCTCTCCCCCAGGTTGTACATTGACCATTGTGTGCTGTTCTCTCCCCCAGGTTGTACATTGACCATTGTGTGTTAATCCTCTCCCCCAGGTTGTACATTGACCATTGTGTGTTGGTCCTCTCCCCCAGGTTGTACATTGACCATTGTGTGTTGGTCCTCTCCCGCAGGTTGTACATTGACCATTGTGTGCTGTTCTCTCCCCCAGGTTGTACATTGACCATTGTGTGTTGGTCCTCTCCCCCAGGTTGTACATTGGCCATTGTGTGTTGGTCCACTCCCCCAGGCTGTACATTGACCATTGTGTGTTGGTCCTCTCCCCCAGGTTGTACATTGACCATTGTGTGTTGGTCCTCTCCCCCAGGCTGTACATTGACCATTGTGTGTTGGTCCTCTCCCCCAGGCTGTACATTGACCATTGTGTGTTGGTCCTCTCCCCCAGGTTGTACATTGACCATTGTGTGTTGGTCCTCTCCCCCAGGTTGTACATTGACCATTGTGTGTTGTCCTCTCCCCCAGGTTGTACATTGACCATTGTGTGTTGTGCACTCCCCCAGGCTCTACATTGACCACTGTGTGTTGGTCCTCTCCCCCAGGTTGTACATTGACCATTGTGTGCTATCCTCTCCCCCAGGTAGTACATTGACCATTGTGTGTTGGTCCTCTCCCCCAGGCTGTACATTGACCATTGTGTGTTGGTCCTCTCCCCCAGGTTGTACATTGACCATTGTGTGTTGGTCCTCTCCCCCAGGTTGTACATTGACCGTTGTGTGTTGTCCTCTCCCCCAGGTTGTACATTGACCATTGTGTGTTAGTCCTCTCCCCCAGGTTGTACATTGACCATTGCGTTGGTCCTCTCCCCCAGGTTGTACATTGACCATTGTGTGTTGGTCCTCTCCCCCAGGTTGTACATTGACCATTGTGTGTTGGTCCTCTCCCCCAGGTTGTACATTGACCATTGTGTGTTGGTCCTCTCCCCCAGGTTGTACATTGACCATTGTGTGCTGTTCTCTCCCCCAGGTTGTACATTGACCATTGTGTGTTAATCCTCTCCCCCAGGTTGTACATTGACCATTGTGTGTTGGTCCTCTCCCCCAGGTTGTACATTGACCATTGTGTGTTGGTCCTCTCCCCCAGGTTGTACATTGACCATTGTGTGTTGGTCCTCTCCCCCAGGTTGTACATTGGCCATTGTGTGTTGGTCCACTCCCCCAGGCTGTACATTGACCATTGTGTGTTGGTCCTCTCCCCCAGGTTGTACATTGACCATTGTGTGTTGGTCCTCTCCCCCAGGCTGTACATTGACCATTGTGTGTTGGTCCTCTCCCCCAGGCTGTACATTGACCATTGTGTGTTGGTCCTCTCCCCCAGGCTGTACATTGACCATTGTGTGTTGGTCCTCTCCCCCAGGTTGTACATTGACCATTGTGTGTTGTCCTCTCCCCCAGGTTGTACATTGACCATTGTGTGTTGGTCCTCTCCCCCAGGTTGTACATTGACCATTGTGTGTTGGTCCTCTCCCCCAGGTTGTACATTGACCATTGTGTGTTGGTCTTCTCCCCCAGGTTGTACATTGACCATTGTGTGCTGTTCTCTCCCCCAGGTTGTACATTGACCATTGTGTGTTGGTCCTCTCCCCCAGGTTGTACATTGACCGTTGTGTGTTGTCCTCTCCCCCAGGTTGTACATTGACCATTGTGTGTTAGTCCTCTCCCCCAGGTTGTACATTGACCATTGTGTGTTGGTCCTCTCCCCCAGGTTGTACATTGACCATTGTGTGTTGGTCCTCTCCCCCAGGTTGTACATTGACCATTGTGTGTTGGTCCTCTCCCCCAGGTTGTACATTGACCATTGTGTGTTGGTCCTCTCCCCCAGGTTGTACATTGACCATTGTGTGCTGTTCTCTCCCCCAGGTTGTACATTGACCATTGTGTGTTAATCCTCTCCCCCAGGTTGTACATTGACCATTGTGTGTTGGTCCTCTCCCCCAGGTTGTACATTGACCATTGTGTGTTGGTCCTCTCCCCCAGGTCGTACATTGACCATTGTGTGCTGTTCTCTCCCCCAGGTTGTACATTGACCATTGTGTGTTGGTCCTCTCCCCCAGGTTGTACATTGGCCATTGTGTGTTGGTCCACTCCCCCAGGCTGTACATTGACCATTGTGTGTTGGTCCTCTCCCCCAGGTTGTACATTGACCATTGTGTGTTGGTCCTCTCCCCCAGGCTGTACATTGACCATTGTGTGTTGGTCCTCTCCCCCAGGCTGTACATTGACCATTGTGTGTTGGTCCTCTCCCCCAGGTTGTACATTGACCATTGTGTGTTGGTCCTCTCCCCCAGGTTGTACATTGACCATTGTGTGTTGTCCTCTCCCCCAGGTTGTACATTGACCATTGTGTGTTGGTCCTCTCCCCCAGGTTGTACATTGACCATTGTGTGTTGGTCCTCTCCCCCAGGTTGTACATTGACCATTGTGTGTTGGTCCTCTCCCCCAGGTTGTACATTGACCATTGTGTGCTGTTCTCTCCCCCAGGTTGTACATTGACCATTGTGTGTTGGTCCTCTCCCGCAGGTTGTACATTGACCATTGTGTGTTGGTCTTTTCCCCCAGGTTGTACATTGACCATTGTGTGTTGGTCTTTTCCCCCAGGTTGTACATTGACCATTGTGTGTTGGTCCTCTCCCCCAGATTGTACATTGACCATTGTGTGTTGGTCCTCTCCCCCATGTTGTACATTGACCATTGTGTGTTGGTCCTCTCCCCCAGGTTGTACATTGACCATTGTGTGTTGGTCCTCTCCCCCAGGTTGTACATTGACCATTGTATGTTGGTCCTCTCCCCCAGGCTGTACATTGACCATTGTGTGCTGTTCTCTCCCCCAGGTTGTGAGTACTCGATTTGCTTCTATTCCGGTGATGCCACGTGTGACCGGATTGCGTACAACACCCTTAATGTTGTTCCGCCGCTGCACGCCTCCATGAGCTCTGCTGGGCCCCAGTTGTACCCGATGGACCCCACCTACAACCTGGTGGTGTGCAACACAGGCAGCATTAATGACTATGAGGTCCACGTGGTGGCCGTGGCTGGAACAGACTCCAGCATGCCCAACGCCGTCTCGGACCTCGCCGTAAGTAGGAAAAACCTCATCATTAGGGGCGCACCATTTCATATCGGGAGGGGGCGGGGTGGGGGGGGGGGGGGGGGTAAGAAAATAAATTACCGTGCAATTTGTTTATTTTTTGAGAAATTTATTGAAATTTTTTTTTATCTTTGTCATCAAATTATATATTTCTTTAGACACCCACAAGGACATGTTACAAGGCATTTTTTTTAAATTATGAAAGCAAGTAATTTTTTTTGTAGCATCTGCAAAGCAAACATTTTTTCCCCCAAATGGTCACAACAAACTATTTTTTTCAGATATTTTCTAGGCCCCCCCCCTGATATGAAATGGTGAAATGGTGCGCTCCTTAGAGGCGTGATGAACCGAGTATTGAATCCAGACATATCTGACAAGGGTTTAAACGTGGCCTTAAGCCTAGTCACTGATTCCAAATGAGCAATTGTCCGGGACTGCAGCCATTATTGCAGCTCTTTGCCTGTTAATGTGAAGACGTGGATAACGCCACGTAAGTCAGTGAAAGACATTCTACCATCAAGATCAGTCCACGTGGCCAGTACATTTCGAAAATAATATGTTGTAGGTAGAATAGGGCAATATTAAAACATACGCATAATTGCCTGCTTCAGCTCAATGTGCAGCCGGGTGAGGATGCTTTAATGAAACCTCTGAGGTTGGTGCTGATGAGTGAGTTTGCCATCAACTGGGTTATCACTGCCGCCCGCTGTGTGAACATCATGGACATAACGCTGGTGGGTACCGTCATGTATTCACCTAGATCTAGTTCCCCAGCATGCAATCATCTAGTTCCCCAGCATGCAATCATCTGGTTCCCCAGCATGCAATCATCTAGTTCCCCATCATGCAATCATCTAGTTCCCCATCATGCAATCATCTAGTTCCCCATCAAGCAATCATCTAGTTCCCCAGCATGCAATCATCTAGTTCCCCAGCATGCGATCATCTAGTTCCCCAGCATGCAATCATCTAGTCCCCGCCATGCAATCATCTAGTTCCCCAGCATGCGATCATCTAGTCCCCGCCATGCAATCATCTAGTTCCCCAGCATGCGATCATCTAGTTCCCCATCAAGCAATCATCTAGTTCCCCAGCATGCAATCATCTAGTTCCCCAGCATGCGATCATCTAGTTCCCCAGCATGCAATCATCTAGTCCCCGCCATGCAATCATCTAGTTCCCCAGCATGCGATCATCTAGTCCCCGCCATGCAATCATCTAGTTCCCCAGCATGCGATCATCTAGTCCCCGCCATGCAATCATCTAGTCCCGCCATGCAATCATCTAGTTCCCCAGCATGCGATCATCTAGTTCCCCAGCATGCAATCATCTAGTCCCCGCCATGCAATCATCTAGTTCCCCAGCATGCGATCATCTAGTCCCCGCCATGCAATCATCTAGTTCCCCAGCATGCGATCATCTAGTCCCCGCCATGCAATCATCTAGTCCCGCCATGAAATCATCTAGTTCCCCAGCATGCGATCATCTAGTTCCCCAGCATGCAATCATCTAGTCCCCGCCATGCAATCATCTAGTTCCCCAGCATTCAATCATCTAGTTCCCCATCATGCAATCATCTAGTTCCCCGTCATGCAATCATCTAGTCCCCGCCATGCAATCATCTAGTTCCCCAGCATGCAATCATCTAGTTCCCCAGCATGCAATCATCTAGTTCCCCATCATGCAATCATCTAGTTCCCAAACATGCAATCATCTAGTCCCCAGCATGCAATCATCTAGTTCCCCAGCATGCAATCATCTAGTTCCCCAGCATGCGATCATCTAGCTCCCCAGCATGTAATCATCTAGTCCCCGCCATGCAATCATCTAGTTCCCCAGCATGCGATCATCTAGTTCCCCAGCATGCAATCATCTAGTCCCCGCCATGCAATCATCAAGTTCCCCAGCATGCAATCATCTAGTCCCCGCCATGCAATCATGTAGTTCCCCAGCATGCGATCATCTAGTTCCCCAGCATGCAATCATCTAGTCCCCGCCATGCAATCATGTAGTTCCCCAGCATGCGATCATCTAGTTCCCCAGCATGCAATCATCTAGTCCCCGCCATGCAATCATCTAGTTCCCCAGCATTCAATCATCTAGTGCCCGCCATGCAATCATCTAGTTCCCCAGCATGCAATCATCTAGTCCCCGCCATGCAATCATCTAGTTCCCCAGCATGCAATCATCTAGTCCCCGCCATGCAATCATCTAGTTTCCCAGCATGCAATCATCTAGTCCCCGCCATGCAATCATCTAGTTCCCCAGCATGCAATCATCTAGTCGCCGCCATGCAATCATCTAGTTCCCCATCATGCAATCATCTAGTTCCTCATCATGCAATCATCTAGTTCCCCATCATGCAATCATCTAGTCCCCGCCATGCAATTATCTAGTTCCCCAGTATGCAATCATCTAGTTCCCCAGCATGCAATCATCCAGTTCCCCAGCATGCAATCATCTAGTTCCCCAGCATGCAATCATCTAGTTCCCCATCATGCAATCATCTAGTTCCCCATCATGCAATCATCTAGTCCCCGCCATGCAATCATCTAGTTCCGCAGCATGCAATCATCTAGTTCCCCAGCATGCAATCATCTAGTTCCCCATCATGCGATCATCTAGTTCCCCAACATGCAATCATCTAGTCCCCAGCATGCAATCATCTAGTTCCCCAGCATGCAATCATCTAGTTCCCCAGCATGCGATCATCTAGTTCCCCAGCATTCAATCATCTAGTCCCCGCCATGCAATCATCTAGTTCCCCAGCATGCAATCATCTAGTCCCCGCCATGCAATTATCTAGTTCCCCATCATGCAATCATCTAGTTCCCCAACATGCAATCATCTAGTCCCCAGCATGCAATCATCTAGTTCCCCAGCATGCAATCATCTAGTTCTCCATCATGCAATCATCTAGTTCCCCAGCATGCAATCATCTAGTCCCCGCCCTGCAATCGTCTAGTTCCCCAGCATGCAATCATCTAGTTCCCCATCATGCAATCATCTAGTTCCCTAGCATGCAATCATCTAGTTCCCCATCATGCAATCATCTAGTTCCCCATCGTGCAATCATCTAGTTCCCCATCATGCAATCATCTAGTTCCCCAGCATGCAATCATCTAGTTCCCCAGCATGCAATCATCTAGTTCCCCAGCATGCGATCATCTAGTTCCCTAGCATGCAATCATCTAGTCCCCGCCATGCAATCATCTAGTTCCCCAGCATGCGATCATCTAGTTCCCCAGCATGCAATTATCTAGTCCCCGCCATGCAATCATCTAGTTCCCCAGCATTCAATCATCTAGTCCCCGCCATGCAATCATCTAGTTCCCCAGCATGCAATCATCTAGTCCCCGCCATGCAATCATCTAGTTCCCCAGCATGCAATCATCTAGTCGCCGCCATGCAATCATCTAGTTCCGCAGCATGCAATCATCTAGTTCCCCATCATGCAATCATCTAGTTCCCCATCATGCAATCATCTAGTCCCCGCCATGCAATTATCTAGTTCCCCAGTATGCAATCATCTAGTTCCCCAGCATGCAATCATCCAGTTCCCCAGCATGCAATCATCTAGTTCCCCATCATGCAATCATCTAGTTCCCCATCATGCAATCATCTAGTTCCCCATCAAGCAATAATCTAGTGTCTCAGCATGCAATCATCTAGTCCCGCCATGCAATCATCTAGTTCCCCGCCATGCAATCATCTAGTTCCCCAGCATGCAATCATCTAGTTCCCCAGCATGCAATCATCTAGTTCCCCATCATGCAATCATCTAGTTCCCCAACATGCAATCATCTAGTCCCCAGCATGCAATCATCTAGTTCCCCAGCATGCAATCATCTAGTTCTCCATCATGCAATCATCTAGTTCCCCAGCATGGAATCATCTAGTCCCCGCCCTGCAATCGTCTAGTTCCCCAGCATGCAATCATCTAGTTCCCCATCATGCAGTCATCTAGTTCCCCATCAAGCAATCATCTAGTTCTCCAGCATGCAATCATCTAGTTCCCCAGCATGCAATCATCTATCATCTAGTTCTGGTTTCCCACCATGTATTAACCTGGTTCCCTACCCATTATTCTCCTGGTTTCCCACCATGTATTAACCTGGTTCTCTACCCATTATTCTCCTGGTTTCCCGCCATGTGTTGACCTGGTTCCCTACCCATTATTCTCCTGGCTTCACACCATGTATTAACCTGGTTCCCTACCTGATATTCTCCTGGTTTCCCACCATGTATTGACCTGGTTCCCCAACCATTATTCTCCTTGGTTTTCACCATGTATGCTTGTAATGTTTTATTGTGTAGAAATAAAAGTACATTTGTGCTCTAAACCATTTCGTTTGTGCAGTTGATGTATCAATTTCGTTTATCTGTGATAGATTGAACTTGAAGGCAATAATGAGGCCTCCCTGGTGTAATGGTTAGCGCACTGGTCCGCCGATCAATAGGTCCTGGGGGCCTCCCTGGTGTAGTGGTTAGTGCACTAGACCGCAGATCAATATGTCCTGGAGGCCTCCCTGGTGTAGTGGTTAGGGCACTAAGCCGCAGATCAAAAAGTCATGGGGGCCTCCCTGGTGTAGTAGTCAGCGCACTAGACCGCACATTAAAGGGCATGGGGGCCTACCTGGTGTAGTGGTTAGCGCACTAGACCGCAGATCAATATGTCCTGGGGCCTCCCTGGTGTATTGGTGAGCAGATCAACATCATAACAGAAAACAGAAAAGATATTCAAATTGGTAGCTTTACAATTCTATTAGGAATGTGCAGTAGTTTTTGGAAGAAGGTGGTAGAGGCTTGGAAAAGGTACAGAGTTATTAAGTATATAACTGCTGATGAAATGAAGTTTACATTTTGGAATGCACACTACGTAACAAACACTAACATATTAAGGTATAAAGAACAGCTTTTATTAAATGATTGCTATCAAGTGATCGATTGTTTTTCATGACTTTAATACTAAATATACGGTGAATTTAAAGATCCAGCCGTGAGACAACAAAGCACGAATAAATCACAGCAAAAGAAGTGATGACATAGGTACAATAAATAGAACATTAATAACCAGTTAAAGGAGGCCTTCGGTCCAGAAAATACGACGGCGTTTACATAGTTTATTCCATAAACAACGCTGTGACCACCCGTTTCCGATATTACTAAAGCGCCCGTGAAACCTCTGCCACTTACTATGCAACAGAACGCTCTCAAAATAGCAGCCTCTCTGGCTCGGCTGAGCCAACATGGTGTTGACCTAGATTCTGCGCTCTTAGCCAGTGGGAGAGCGTCACGCAATGGGGGCTTAGGCCGCAGCGCGGGAGTTGTAAACACGGTATAAACATGCTGGGAAGTGATGGCGGTGTCCCGGAATATTGTATCGTATGCCTATGAATCGAGGTTATTAGATTCGGAACCAAATCAGCCTGCTTCCTAAGAAGCCTCTGATCCAGAAGATACATTGGCCGGATAAAGTGAAAGCACGACACCTGACAGTCGCCTTGGAGGGCGGGATTGGTGCTCGTGTGGTCAGTGTTTGGCTTTACCAGGCCTGCCTCTAAGCAGCATGTGTGCCGTAAGACCGGCAGTCAGGGATGTAAGAGACAGTTCTGGTAATGAATGTCTGGCCAGGATGCAACATGCAAGAATGGGGTAGGGGGGAGGGATCCAAAAATAAGCTGCCAGTAAAATATTCTTTCCCGGTTAGATAATTGCTCAGTATTACAGTAGATCTCGGTGCCAAACAGATGAGATGCAATCATCTAGTTCTCCATCATGCAATCATCTAGTTCCCCAGCATGCAATCATCTAGTCCCCGCCCTGCAATCGTCTAGTTCCCCAGCATGCAATCATCTAGTTCCCCATCATGCAATCATCTAGTTCCCTAGCATGCAATCATCTAGTTCCCCATCATGCAATCATCTAGTTCCCCATCGTGCAATCATCTAGTTCCCCATCATGCAATCATCTAGTTCCCCAGCATGCAATCATCTAGTTCCCCAGCATGCAATCATCTAGTTCCCCAGCATGCGATCATCTAGTTCCCTAGCATGCAATCATCTAGTCCCCGCCATGCAATCATCTAGTTCCCCAGCATGCGATCATCTAGTTCCCCAGCATGCAATTATCTAGTCCCCGCCATGCAATCATCTAGTTCCCCAGCATTCAATCATCTAGTCCCCGCCATGCAATCATCTAGTTCCCCAGCATGCAATCATCTAGTCCCCGCCATGCAATCATCTAGTTCCCCAGCATGCAATCATCTAGTCGCCGCCATGCAATCATCTAGTTCCGCAGCATGCAATCATCTAGTTCCCCATCATGCAATCATCTTGTTCCCCATCATGCAATCATCTAGTCCCCGCCATGCAATTATCTAGTTCCCCAGTATGCAATCATCTAGTTCCCCAGCATGCAATCATCCAGTTCCCCAGCATGCAATCATCTAGTTCCCCATCATGCAATCATCTAGTTCCCCATCATGCAATCATCTAGTTCCCCATCAAGCAATAATCTAGTGTCTCAGCATGCAATCATCTAGTCCCGCCATGCAATCATCTAGTTCCCCGCCATGCAATCATCTAGTTCCCCAGCATGCAATCATCTAGTTCCCCAGCATGCAATCATCTAGTTCCCCATCATGCAATCATCTAGTTCCCCAACATGCAATCATCTAGTCCCCAGCATGCAATCATCTAGTTCCCCAGCATGCAATCATCTAGTTCTCCATCATGCAATCATCTAGTTCCCCAGCATGGAATCATCTAGTCCCCGCCCTGCAATCGTCTAGTTCCCCAGCATGCAATCATCTAGTTCCCCATCATGCAGTCATCTAGTTCCCCATCAAGCAATCATCTAGTTCTCCAGCATGCAATCATCTAGTTCCCCAGCATGCAATCATCTAGTTCCCCAGCATGCAATCATCTAATCCCCGCCATGCAATCATCTAGTTCCCCAGCATGCAATCATCTAGTTCCCCAGCATGCAATCATCTAATCCCCGCCATGCAATCATCTAGTTCCCCAGCATGCAACCAACCAGATGTCCAGCACTTATCCACCCAGTTCCCCATCATGCAGCTATCCGACTTCTCACCATGTATGGACCAGGTTCCGTAGACTGTAATCCCGTGGTTCCCCACCCATTATTCACCTGGTTTCCTGCCATGTATTGACCTGGGTCCGCACCCAGTATTCTCCTGGTTTCCCATCCTGTATTGACCTGGTTCCCCACCCATTATTCTCCTGGTTTCCCGCCATGTATTGACCTGGTTCCCTACCCATTATGCTCCTGGTTTCCCGCCATGTATTGACCTGGTATCCTACCCATTATTCTTCTGGTTTCCCACCATGTATTAACCTGGTTCCCTACCCATTATTCTCCTGGTTTCCCACCATGTATTAACCTGGTTCTCTACCCATTATTCTCCTGGTTTCCCGCCATGTATTGACCTGGTTCCCTACCCATTATTCTCCTGGTTTCCCACCATGTATTAACCTGGTTCCCTACCCATTATTCTCCTGGTTTCCCACCATGTATTAACCTGGTTCCCTACCCATTATTCTCCTGGTTTCCCGCCATGTATTGACCTGGTTCCCTACCCATTATTCTCCTGGTTTCCCGCCATGTGTTGACCTGGTTCCCTACCCATTATTCTCCTGGCTTCACACCATGTATTAACCTGGTTCCCTACCTGATATTCTCCTGGTTTCCCACCATGTATTGACCTGGTTCCCCAACCATTATTCTCCTTGGTTTTCACCATGTATTGACCTGGTTCCACCCCAGGCACCCCAAGATTGATCTCGTTACATGGATGGTTTGTTTTCGCTGCAGGTTTCGCCCAACGTCGACGACTGCAGTGTCGTGATCAACGAGGGATTTCTGACAGCGCCGATCTTTAGCGACCCTCAGTCCTTCGGGTACGGTGCCGTAACCGGTGACCCCACTGACGATGTTTTATTTAATGTCTTGACTGACTATGTCGTGGATAACTTTAATTATATTACGTCTTTCGCAGGCACCCAATCCGCCAATGAGTTCTCTATCGACGTGGGGCGACCTTGTGTCCCAAACTAGGTCCCCCTCTGATCTGACGGACATGTAGTGGAGGTAAAGTCGGTGCATTGTCGTAGGAAACGAGATCCAGGGGAGAAGGAGAGGGGGGGGGGGGGTGTACTAATAATAATACTCATATGGAGTTTTTTCTTTGCATTATAAATTATAGGCGAGTAGTTACTGTACTGTATGATTCCCACCTTGCATTTACGGTGATACACCCCAATGGCGGGGGTTGTTCAAGCTCTATGTGCGTTTTTTTTAAAAACTGACAAGGCTGTGCCATATAATGTATCGAACAATGCTTGTAATGTTTTATTGTGTAGAAATAAAAGTACATTTGTGCTCTAAACCATTTCGTTTGTGCAGTTGATGTATCAATTTCGTTTATCTGTGATAGATTGAACTTGAAGGCAATAATGAGGCCTCCCTGGTGTAATGGTTAGCGCACTGGTCCGCCGATCAATAGGTCCTGGGGGCCTCCCTGGTGTAGTGGTTAGTGCACTAGACCGCAGATCAATATGTCCTGGAGGCCTCCCTGGTGTAGTGGTTAGGGCACTAAGCCGCAGATCAAAAAGTCATGGGGGCCTCCCTGGTGTAGTAGTCAGCGCACTAGACCGCACATTAAAGGGCATGGGGGCCTACCTGGTGTAGTGGTTAGCGCACTAGACCGCAGATCAATATGTCCTGGGGCCTCCCTGGTGTATTGGTGAGCAGATCAACATCATAACAGAAAACAGAAAAGATATTCAAATTGGTAGCTTTACAATTCTATTAGGAATGTGCAGTAGTTTTTGGAAGAAGGTGGTAGAGGCTTGGAAAAGGTACAGAGTTATTAAGTATATAACTGCTGATGAAATGAAGTTTACATTTTGGAATGCACACTACGTAACAAACACTAACATATTAAGGTATAAAGAACAGCTTTTATTAAATGATTGCTATCAAGTGATCGATTGTTTTTCATGACTTTAATACTAAATATACGGTGAATTTAAAGATCCAGCCGTGAGACAACAAAGCACGAATAAATCACAGCAAAAGAAGTGATGACATAGGTACAATAAATAGAACATTAATAACCAGTTAAAGGAGGCCTTCGGTCCAGAAAATACGACGGCGTTTACATAGTTTATTCCATAAACAACGCTGTGACCACCCGTTTCCGATATTACTAAAGCGCCCGTGAAACCTCTGCCACTTACTATGCAACAGAACGCTCTCAAAATAGCAGCCTCTCTGGCTCGGCTGAGCCAACATGGTGTTGACCTAGATTCTGCGCTCTTAGCCAGTGGGAGAGCGTCACGCAATGGGGGCTTAGGCCGCAGCGCGGGAGTTGTAAACACGGTATAAACATGCTGGGAAGTGATGGCGGTGTCCCGGAATATTGTATCGTATGCCTATGAATCGAGGTTATTAGATTCGGAACCAAATCAGCCTGCTTCCTAAGAAGCCTCTGATCCAGAAGATACATTGGCCGGATAAAGTGAAAGCACGACACCTGACAGTCGCCTTGGAGGGCGGGATTGGTGCTCGTGTGGTCAGTGTTTGGCTTTACCAGGCCTGCCTCTAAGCAGCATGTGTGCCGTAAGACCGGCAGTCAGGGATGTAAGAGACAGTTCTGGTAATGAATGTCTGGCCAGGATGCAACATGCAAGAATGGGGTAGGGGGGAGGGATCCAAAAATAAGCTGCCAGTAAAATATTCTTTCCCGGTTAGATAATTGCTCAGTATTACAGTAGATCTCGGTGCCAAACAGATGAGATCCCTGAGCCCCCATCGAAGATCCCTGAGCCCCCATCGAACACTCTCAGACACATGGGGTGTCTGAGAGTGAGACCAGTGAGCGGGTGAGTGCGGCGGGGGGGGGGGGGGGGATCAGGAATAATGGAATTCGGGCATTCATGTGACACATAGATATGTTATCCGTCTCAAATGTTAGCCCCCACCCCCCATTCATATTTTGGTTACCTGGCAGCCTCTGCAATCCATCTAACCCTAGATATAAGATGTTCAAGCTGTTGAGGTACAGGACAACTAGGTACCGTATCCTATTGACCGAAGGTGCCCTTATGCCACCCCCCCCCCCTCTCCTCCCCCGAAAGAAAAAGAAAGAGGGGGATTGGATCGACCCCCAGTCTAGGATAGGTCATAAATAAGATTTCATAGCTCGGCCAATGCCCTTTAGGCATACAAATTTGAGATAGTTTCATTTAAAATGATGTTTTTTTATATGGATGGTAACACACCTTATTTCCCGATGTGTCCCTTCATACAGAGATATTTGTTCAACTCATAGGAATATATATTCATGCGACCCGCCAGTTTGCTTTACATTTAGATTTTGTTGCAATAGGAACTATAATTTGCAGTTAATACTGGTTCATGCATTAAGAAATGAAACATGTAAAAGTTTAATCGCTTGAATAAAATAATAAACTAACATTATCATATGTCAGGTCACATATGCTTACAGCTTATTACTTTGTCGTACGGATGTGGCGCCAGTTTATATTTAAGACAAGCTGAGATAAAATTGTATTGAACGTCGGTACAAACGGTTGACAGGGTAAGCTTAGCACTTGCGCGCTATTAACTGACAATGTATGAAATGGTTACTATTTCGCTTCAACCACCAAACATTGTTCCTGTGATCTGACATATACGAGCTGATGGCGCTAGTTCGTGTAGGCCTACCGACAGCAATTTTCTGCATCCAAATTTGCAAGCGATCCGGTTGTTTCCAGGGCTGCTAAAAATGTACCAGGATTTGCTTTCTCGGTTATCCTATAATTCGGTGCACAACAGGTTGACATTTTGATACCTTAGATCCCACAGCAAGACACTAACAAGCAAAAATAACGAACCGCGCAGAGCCGTTCAGCGCTAAAGCCCTGCCACCTGACTGGCAAGCTCGACTAAAGCCAGACTTGACAAGCCCCCGTGTCGTCACGGCCAGGGGTCAAGGTCGGTCAGAGCGGGATGCGGGTCGAGGAAGACGCCTGGCTCACATCGCGCGCGGCCGGATTATTTTTAGCACATGGCGGCAACCTGTGGCCTGCGCGTCATTTTAATGGCCCAGACTCACTGCGTTGTGTTTATACTTCATGGTTATACAATATTTCGATGGGTGTATTCTGGACCGAAGCCCTCCTTTAACGTAAGCCTCGTATCCTAAGTCTCTGCGATTTAAAGAAGACCTCGGCAAACATCAGCGGCTGTCATTGAAAGAAGAATCACCAACTCGTGACGTCAGTCACAGGGGAATCCCCAACTCGTGACGTCAGTCACAGGGGAATCCCCAAGTCGTGACGTCAGTCACAGGGGAATCGCTGTTCGTGATAAATTGGGAAGATTCAAGAAAAAAAAATATCTGCAAAGTCGAGAATACGTGTAAATAGTTCAGAAAACATTTGTGTAGATCATAGTTATATCGGAGACCGTCATATATGCTCAGGTTTATTAAAATGGGGATACGAGGCGTAAATAACTGATAGTTGATGTGAAATAAGCTCCCGCGAGAAATGTGAAATACTATTTCCATGTGTCAGGACCGGTTTGTAAGCAACTTTGCATGGCTACCTATATTTATCTTTATTTTCATCACACGGGCCATGTCTGTAGAAGTTTTTAAAGGTGGATTGGAAACTATGCGCTGTTTGACTAAATGATTAGAACGATTCAGTTATATAGCTATATACTAATTCTGGCATTTACTGATGGCAGCAACTTCTATTTAGGTCTTCTCCATGGAAGG
Source organism: Arenicola marina (assembly GCA_964019135.1). Classification (NCBI taxonomy): domain Eukaryota; kingdom Metazoa; phylum Annelida; class Polychaeta; family Arenicolidae; genus Arenicola; species Arenicola marina. Next base: position 45,438,146 of record OZ025253.1, on the reverse strand, counting down.
GATTGTGGAATAAAAGGGTCCAGGGTTTCACAAAGGCGTCACCAGTCTTGAAGGACGCACCCAAAGTGAGAGCTGTGGGGGGTCCACTTTGGGTGGGGCCAGCTCTTCAACAATCTGACGAACCATTGTATATCGGTTGGTGGACCGTGTCATTAACAGCCCGCGTCATGTAAGCAAGACGCGCCTAGCCAACTTATAGGTTAGAGTGTCATGGCCGGATGGCCTGCCCACCAGGTCACATACTGTCCTCCACGTGTCAATGAGGACCTGTCCTTCAATGACACGCGGACGGGTAAGGGCGGAGGGTGGGGGGGCATCATCCTTTCTTCCTGTTGGTAGAACTGAATACAGATCTTGGCCAGTGGCGCCCTCTACTCGGCGAGCCCTGACGAGGTCGCGGATACAGCGACTCCCATAGACATAGGTTCATGTCAAGGTCATGTCAGTGCAATCTCTTCCAATATATTTATTATGAAGGTCATAGCCAGCATATGTAGGTTGAAGTCAGGGGTGTGGTCGTGGGTTCGCTGAAGCGCCACCGGGTATACGGATGCCAACTGGATATCTTTACAAATAATGTTTTTATGAAATATATACATATCAAATGCCTAGCAACATTCAGATTGACGGGGCCGTTGCCGCAATATTGTGATTTATGTGGTATTACACAGTGGTACATAGGTTGGTGGTATCTTTCACGCGGCTGACCCGGGGGCACTTTGCCCATTTAGGTCGCCGTCATTGAATGAACGCCAAGTCCCACGCCCCACGCCCCACGCCCCGCGCTCCAAAGGGCCGGCGCGATAGCTCAGTGGGCTAGAGCGCTCGCATTGAGTGCTCTGGCCACCGGAGAGCCTAACGGCGCGTGGATCGGTGGTTCGCGCCCCGCTGTGGCCAGGTCTTTCACTCTGCCAGCAGATGGCGCTCGTTCCTCACATCACCTCTGCCCCACGTCACCTCAACGGTCCTAGGGTCACGAATTGTTTTAGAGGGTTTTTTAGATGGAATATTGAATTTTCGATGCAGAATTTGAAAAATATAGACATTCCGTTGTCGAACAATCACAATGGAAGAGTTTAGCGAAAGTTTATTTCAAAATAACACGGGGTCAAAGTTCAAAACGCTTCTCGCCTTTGACCTCGACCACACTCGAAGATATAGTTCGAAAGTAACATGGCTTCAAATTAATCAAACTGAAATGCATTCGTCAGGTATGGTACCAGTGGCACAGTAAATGCTAAACAGTGGTGTATTTGATGCCAAACTGCGAATTTATCTTCGATTAGATTCATTTCAATTTTCGCGGATGAAAGATAATTCTGATGGTTAAATTTGACGTGGGGCAGAAGGACTATGGCGCAAGCGTAACGCCCTCTGCCGGGAGATCGCATGTCTTTGTGGTCGCAGGTTAAAGATCCCATGTCTTTCTTCGCAAAGAGTAGGGGGTTACCCCCAAAACATGGCTCCACTCTCCCTTCCTTT